>JAJOOR010011997.1:0-70190 GCA_036250505.1 Solanum acaule | reverse complement strand
AGATGGTTTTGAGACATATTGTATAAAGTCTAGAAAGTCTTCCGCTTGCTATTTATTGAAAGTATCTTCGTGTGTGAAGAAAGTTTTTAATTCCTTATGGTTTTGGTGTCTATGCGATGAATGAATGCTAAGAGGCTTGTACTAGACCTCTTCGAGGTCGAGTACGCCGGTTACGACTAGGGGGTGCTCCCGGGTCGTGACACTGTGGATTTGAATATAATTTGAAAATCACGGAGTGCCTCTCTTTGCATAAAACATAATATATGTCTTCTCTACCAAAACAACATCTTCTTGAACAAAAATAACCTATGACAAAATCAAACTCAATTACTTGATTATTATTTTTTATTTCGTCATAGGTTGTTTTTGTTCAAGAAGGTGTTTTTTTTTGGCAAACCAAGCATATATTATGCTTTATACAAAGAGAGGTATTCCGTGGTTTTCAGATTATGTTCAATCCAGAGCCCATTCGTATATCTAGATCTCCCCACAACTTCTGTTGTTGGTGAATTGAATGATGCGGCAGATGAGACATATTTGAAGCCTGAACTTAACAAGATTGAGGATAATGATTCCCCTGGTAAAGTCATCTTCTACTTATTTTTATTCGAGAATCCATGTTATTGCCTTACTAAATATAGAAAGCTTATCGCTCTCCTTTGGCCATAAGTCAATGGACACTAACATCTTTCTATTAACATGACTATTTTTCGATGTAAAGATTCTTCCCACGCTCTTATTCTATCAAACTAGTGTCCCTAAGAAGGTTTGAGAAACCTTGAGTTTCTTTTTCATGTATATGATCCCCTCTTATTCTATCTTCAAGATTTATCAGCCAGGAGTTTGACTAGCTAGAATCAAACATTTTAGACCATCTTAGATATTCCGCCTATGATCTATATTATGTAGTCCAAAAATGACATTGAAGTCAAAACTAGTATCCAACTAGAGTATATATATGTAGACCAATGTATGAATTGAGAATAAGTTCCCAACATAGCTACATCGACCTCAGGGGCATTCAAAAATATGAATATTCCCCCCTACTAGCAGGATCATAGTTGTGGCTCCACCACTTGCGGGCAACACTTTCCTAAGAATGTGTTGGATGATAGCTAAAATGGATTTCTTTCCCGAATAATCATCTTAGTGAACTCTTTTTTCTTACATCTTATTCAATCACCAAAAATTTCAAGTGCTTATCTTTATCTATGGAATTTTTTGGGGTCGATCTCCTTAATCACTATTCCCCTACTCCTTTGTCCTCTGCCTTAACTTTTTAGGATGATAGTTTGCAGGTATTTTCATCAAGTTGGTCAAAACCATTGTTAGTCTTCTCTACAGATACCTCCACATCGCTCTTTTTTACTGTTGACTTTCTTTTTACTTGCTTCCATCCTTCAGGTAATATCTATTAATTTGAGTTTCTATCCCCAGAATCTCATTTTTATCCAGATGCGTTAACACATCATTGTTTTTCTTTGCCTGAGCTTTCTTTTGCTAAACTTTCTTGGCAATATGATTTTTACCTTGTACATTTCCTTTGTTCGGTCCCTTATAGTTCCTCCTACCTGTTTCTGAGTTTTTGAATTATCATTGGTGCCTTTTCTAGAGGTACTCATAGAAAAACACAGGCCTCCATTTATAGGTGATTGCCTCTATTGATGATTGATTTCTTGCTCAAACATCTTGCCATCTAGTCCTGCTATCTTAATCTTCTTACAGGGGTTTCACAATCTACTGTTGATCCTCCTAAGTGTTTCCAGTACAAGAAATTGAGTGAGATATCAGGTTACTTTACCCATAATGGGTTATTCTTTAGCATCTCTTCCAAGGTTTCACAATGATGGGTTTGATATTGATTAGGTGCTTCTCTAATAACAATACCTCATCTGTATTTCTAGCATTATGAAATTTCAGCATGAAGTACCCATCATTATGGAAGAACACAATGTTCAATAGCAAGGATAAAGTTTTGAGACTTTTAAATGATATATTAGTTTGATAAGAGGTATATAAACTAGTGTATTTATAGGAATACACATTTAGTATTCACCTATGTAAGGGTGAGTGTAAGCCGCGTCAAGGAAAATTTTGTAAGGCCAATTCTCAATGCACTTATGAACCATGAGGTGTTCCTGGAAGAAACAAACAGGACAATGAGAACGAAAAATAGTCAAAGGATTAACTATGTGACTTATGTTTTCTAACTATACACAAAAACTAGACGGTTTAAAGATGTCAGATTTACTAATTGACCGAGTATATTCGATACATGTTCACTATAAAAATTTCAAAGGGAAACCTACTTATCTAGATTCAATTACTCCTTACGAATCACATAATTTTATCATGCATATAATTTAACAATACTCATTCCCCATTAAGGTGGGGAATTGTTGGGTCTAAGTAAGGTGTGAATTGGGAAATGTGAGAAAAGTAAGTGAAAGAAAAATGAAAAGTCAACTCTCCCTCATTAGTAGAATAAATGAAAAGTTTTGTCCTTATATTTGGAAAGACTTTCTTTAGTTCTTAAAGGGTTAAGACGAGAGCTCCCCATCACGTCGTTATCAACATCGCTCGTTCAACTCGGTTTCGACTTTTGCTATGACAATCGATGTGATTTACTGATAATTTTTTAGAAAAAATTATTTATTAGTCTCATTAATTAATTTTTTTTCCTATTATTAATTCACCGAATTATTATTTAATTAATTCACAGAATAAAGTTAATTTAAAATTTATGAAATTATTTTGGAAATGACCTATTCCTTCCGAACAAACATTTCCTCCCAACAAACGTCATACCTATTCGGAACAAATAAGTCTGTTTTGAACATGTGAGTTTGCACCTATTTAACACAAATCACTAGCTATAAATAGTGAGGTGTTTCCTTAGATTTTGCACTGATTTTTTTTCTTATAAAAAAAGTCGAGTCTTTGTGTGATTTTGATGCTGACTTTTGAGTCTGCTGATGTTTGAGGTGTCTCTTCTTCCTTAACAAGTATATCTCTTTTATTCTAGGAGGAAATAATTCACAACATCTGGTACAGTGAAGGTGTTAAATTTCTTAAGGACACACATGAATTTTGTGGCCACGGATATTTCTTCTTTTCATCTTAAAAGGATTATTTATTTACTATTCTGAACACAGCAGATAAAAAATTATAGGTTCAGGCCTTTCAACTTTTGGGACACAACAAACTGATCTTATGGCTTACTATATGGGTGATTCATTATTATCATATCTTTCTCCCCATCTTAAATAGAGGCCTTTAGACTTTTAAGACACAACCAACTGATCTTATGGCTTACTATATGGGTGTTTCACCATTATCATATCTTTCTCCCCATCCTATATGTAGGACTGTTATGCGTTTGGAGGATAAAAATATGTTTGATATATTTATCAAGATGTGTCCTACTCATTTCAGTAGAGATTCAGAGCAGATTGCATTTGAGTTCTAGATTAGCTGTGATGAGAGGTTGCATAACCTCGGTTGGTGGAACAACACGAGGTGGATTGCCTATATTGATTCTATACTAGGAGATTCACCTTCCTTGAATTGAACATAATTTTTAGAGGCACTCTCAGAGAAACTTATTCTTGCAGCCTAAGAGAGAGAAAGAGGGACCAATTTGAGGGGCTTCAACATGAGAGCATGATGATTATCAAGTATAAGGGGGAGATTTCATGCCTAATTCTGACATGCACTAATGATACTTCCAAAGGAGGTAGAGGAGATTAAGAGATTAGTTAGAGGTTTTATAACTCTAATTCATATGGCTACCACTCAATTAGTTTTTTCTATTTCAATTGGTACATCATGTTACGGAGAGTAACATGATTCGTAGGCAGGCCTGTGGAGGCAACGACATGAGAGTTTGTAGGTCTTAAGTTTTAGTGGTATTTCATCCAGACTTAAAATTTTCTTGGCTAAAAGTTATTCTTTCTCAGTATAGTCGACCAATCCATGCAACAGTTCACTCAGGACAAGTTTCTTGAGATTGTATGTTAGATATTCTTTATGTAGTGGGTATTTGAGTTTTTCTAGGCCATCTCAACAACCTATGACTAGAATATGATCTTATGAGTGTGGAGATGTGTCCCATTTTGTAAGATTATTCCAGACATAATCATGGTTGATCCATGCAGATTTCCCATGTTTAGACATCCAAAGCAGTTTCCCTAGAAGCTGATGTGGTTCACACCTATGTAAAGGTGGTGAACAAACTTAAAGGTTTGGTAGTATAAGTGTCTTTAGACTGGGGAGCACTATGCCATTGCTACAATTTAACGATTAAACCCTAAGCTAAGGCCTCTAATGATTTGATTATAAGTATTGTTTTAGTACACCATCAAAGATGCTACAATTTTCTTTGATCCTTGATATATTTTCTCATCTGTATATTTATATTTGTGTTAGACTTAGATATGATACACTAGTAATGCAATAAAGGATACTAAACTATAAAGTAAAAATAACTGGAAGTTTTACGTGGAAACGTCCTTGCTGAAGGGAGAAGAAACCTCGACCTGTCACACAGGGTTTCTCAAGTATTTCAACTATTTTCAAGCAACAAATTAATACAGCCTACAAATGCACATAAATAGATTAAACTCTTATTCTCACAACCTATAATAACCCTATTACAGGAATAGCCAAAGCAATAACTCTATTGCCCACTATATTAACTAACTCTAATTAATATAGACTTCAATCACACACCACACAATTAGCTCTAACTATGTTCATTTGTTAACTTACAACAAACTAAATGCGTTCATTTATAGATTAGAAACAGGTCTTACAAGTTTACCAGATCACAAGCATTTCCTAACAAACAGCCAAAAGATGCACTTGATACCCTTAAGGTGTGTGTTGAAAGCTTTAGTTATTCACAGACAAAGTATACCTTATTGTTTTATTTTAATCGCTTAACTAGGTTGTTTCATGTCAATGGAGATATATTACCCACCTGAACAAAACAATCTAGTGCTCTCTGATTGGTTTAAGTACACTTTTCTTGTTGCTTGCTCTCACCAACCACGCCAGAAGTGACAACTTTTACAACTATTTACCTATTGACTTTAGATGCCTGATCAACTATGGGACCAAGTTACATGTTTGTGAGGATCATAAAAAATTTAAATACTAACATTTTCCTCTTTTTTTATGATGACAAACATACTCTTTAATCACAGGCATTTTCAAGTTCAATTTCCCCTGTCACTAACACATTCAATTTTTCCCCCTTTTGATATCATAAAAAGATAGAGCTGTAATCAAAATCAAGATGTCAAGCAAAAACATACAAATCCACAACCATAGGTAAACACATAACAAGAGTAACTAAGCAATGGGAGAAGAATTAACACACCAAAAACAAGACAAGATATCATTAAGACAATAAATTATCCACCATACTGATTGTAATAGAAGATAACAGAGTCACAATGCCATTATAAGGACCAAAAGAGAAAACTGAGAAGGACTTTAAGATGGAGGGGCTTAGGGGACAAAGGACTGCATGCGTAAGTTCATGCGGTTATTCGCATCCTCACGGACCTGGAGAATCTTGAGGGTAAATGCCTTGACCTCAGCTTCTAATTTGGCAATTGATTCGACCATCTTAGCATTGTTAGCTTTTAATGCTTCGACATCCTCCTGTCCATGTATACTTGGAACTGGTCCCTCAGATTGTTCCATCTGAAGAAATGCTTTAAGCCGCATAATTTTTAAGTCCTCTACTACCAACAAGGTAGTATGATCTTACATTTTGCATTTTAACACCTTTTGTGGTTGAAAAGCTCGGAGAGTTGAGATTTTGACTTCACCTTTCCCTTAATACATTTGCACTCAATTAAGAAGGTAGACAGGAAGAAGGTCTATTTTATTGTTCCAACCACCCCTTTGCCAAGAGGCACGTTAAAATGGTTGAACACTTTGTTCAGCAAGTACCCATAGTCCATTCCATGTTTTCCATCCTTGACTGTCATGATCATGTGCATTTGTTCCAGCATAGTTCCAGGAAGATTTATGGCTTCATACTTGTCCAGTAATTCCATGAGAAATAGATCGGCTGAAGAAGCCACAGTTCTTTTTCCGTGCGAGGAAGGACTTTGTTGACAAATTCAAAGTATAGTTGGTGTTCACCCTTAAGATACTTCTTTAGAATTCCAGAGGACCTTAGATATTCCACCTTGATACTATCCTTAACATACACCTCAGATGGTACACACCTTTCGACCGAGCCTACTCCCTTACATGGTACTTCCAAAATGATACCCAAGATATCTTGATTAAAATGAATATCTATCCCATAAAACAAAGTATCACTACTACCATCATCATTCAACAACATTTTTGTAATAAAACTCATGAACCTAAGGTTCAAACATGAAAGGAACAAGCAATTCGAATAGATGCTCCCATTCTCATAAGGACACGCAGTCGACAAGAGCTCCCATGCATGGTTTTTCCACAATATCCGGATCAAGCACCCTACCATTTAATACTTTTATGTGTTTTTAGAATAGCCACTCGCTCCCTAGACACTTTGCCATCCTTTCCCTTTTAGAAAGGCAAACCAGGTCCTTCCACATACTTAGACCTAGGTTCTACTATGTCTTTCATTGGTGCTACTACCTCTTCGAGAGATTCTATTTTATCTCTTTGCTTGTGCTTTGTAATACCTTTTGACTTTGATTCATGTGCCTTAATCTTTTTCAATTTACAACCTTTCTAATTTTGTTCACCGCCCGTACTTTATCCTCCGATTTGGTAGAACTCTTTTCTAGTTCCTATGACCACGTCCTTAGGCAGAATTAATTTGTCCTCAAACACACTACTTTTTTTTCTTCTGTGTTGACTTGTTTGTGCCTTATTTGTAACATGCCATCATGCATCAGTTTTTTCTAAGCTCCGTGAGTGGAATAACTTTTGACAAATCTAGGAAGGACAGACTCAATCATTTTCCCTTTCCCTTTTTTAGACCTTGGGATTTTCAGGGTAGCCGACTTGTTAGACCCCTTTTGTTTTTGTGAATATTTGGATGCTAAAGAGGCCTGCGCAATGATTTTGGAGGCAATGGGTTCTTGCTCATTTTCTCCCCGTCTACCCTTTCATTTCTTGACAAAAGGAATATCATCTTCAACTTCCACCACGTCTTCTGAAAGAAAGTCAAGGTGTATGTTGTGTCAGGGGTATGATCAAACAACAGCTCCATATGTTTAACTGGATCTGGTGATTTGCACTCCATGTCTGAGAATGGAGGTTGAATATGTCCTTTCATGTCAGTTAGGTTATGCACAACCCATTCTTCGCCCGTGGCTAAGATATTCAACTTCTTTCCCTTTTCTACTAAGAGATATCCATCAAATAGTCATTAAGACATAGTTGATGACACAGGGCCAAGTTAGGATGAGACTTGTTGTACAGTGGGTTGCTTTTCAACAAGAGGTTAGGCAACATATTGTGCCTCTGAATGAGTAGATCCATCGAAGGAGTAAGAATAAGAGTTGGAGAACAATGGAGGTTTCGATTGGTAGGGGAGTTGAATTGCCAGGTTCTATAGTTTGAGGGAGTAACACTTTAGTAAGGGAGTAGTTGACTCACTTGTTTCTCTTACCCCGCTGATTGGAGTCGAAGAAAAGGGTATCTCAAACATAGTTGAAGTGTTGAACTCAAAAGCATTTGAAATCTCGATTTATGGAGACATAGGTTCTTTGGGGAAAAGGAAGGGGATTTTGACATAGTTAAGAAAATTGAAGGAAGTTTGGGAAAACATAGAGAGATTTGAGTACTTGAGCAAACAAGAGTTAAGAAAGAGGGATGTCTTTTTATTTAAATAACAAGAGGGTTTTGTAGAAGGATTCTGGTTCCTGAAGATAGGTGACCTTTGGGTTTTAAAAAAGGAAAGACATTACTTCAAGAGACGATGACCCGTGGCAAGTGAGAGCCACTTTTACAATATTTCATACAGAGTAAAGAGCAATATTACATACATAGTAAAGAGATACTAACCTCTAATAGGGACCATGTCCCTCTCATTGTTCATATATCAACTGCACTGACTTTGTTGAGTCTTCCTCTTTTCTCTATCTGAGTCACCATGAGTTTATACCTGCAGAAGGTATTGAATTGGATTTGTACATAGATGAAAGACAAAAAAGCAATGATACCTGCCTTCTGATCATAGCCGGTAAGGGTTTTGAATGTATTAAGAGGAAAAGCTTAGTTTTGTTTGAGCATCCCTAGCCTCAACCTATTTTCGAAAAATTGATCTTTTCTTAGAGCTTTGGTAAAGATTCCAACTACTTGATCTTCCATCTTGCAAAACTTCATGTGTCTCTCAAGAAGTGATGCCTAACATCAATATGCTTGGTCCTCTTATGCTATAGTGGATTCTTTACCATATTCAGAGCTCTGGTATTATGACACATGAGGGGAATTGTATCAGTCAGTATGCAAAAATCTTCAAGTTGTTGATTTATCTATAGGAGTTGTGCACAACATGATGAAACAGCAACATATTCAGCTTCGGCAGCGGACAATGCCATTGAGTTTTGCTCTTAGTTCCCCAAGAGATTAATAATTATCCAAGGAAGTGAGCCATCCAACATGTACTTTTTCTATCAACCAAGTACCCTGCATAGTCCTCATCAACATATCCAATCATATCAAATGAGTCACTTGAAGAATAGTACATGACCAAGTCCTAAGTTCTTTTCTGATATCTCAAAACACATTGGCTTCCTTCAGATAAGATTCCTTAGGACATGCCTGGAATCTCGCACACATCCCCATGCTACACACCATATCAGGTCTACTTGCAGTCAAGTAAAAGAGGGATCCAATAATTCCCCTATACATGGTTTCATTTACTTCACACCCTACATCATCGCTATCAAGTTTTGAGTTTATTCCCAAAGGCATGTCAATTTGTTTGCCTCCAGATGTTTAACATTTTGAGCAGCTCCTTGATGTACTTTTCTTGACAAATAGAAGTTCCATATGTTGACTCCTTTATTTGTAACACCAAGAAGAAGTTGAGCTCCCCCATCATACTTATTTCAATTTCACTTCCCATCGAAGTAACAAAGTCCTTGCATAATGCATCTGAGGTTGCTCCAAAGATAATGTCGTCAACATATACTTGGACAATGAGAAGTTCCGTCCCTCTTTATTTTACAATCAAGGTGTTATCAAGTTTTCCTTTCTTAAAGCCATTTACAAGAAGAAACTTTGAAAATCTTTCATACCTTGCCCTTGTGCTTGTTTTAGCCCATTCAGAGCCTTGTTCAATCTCAACACATGACATAGTAGATCAATGTCTTCAGAACTAGGAAATTGCTTAACATATACTTCTTCTTTCAAGTACCCATTTATGAATGCATTTTTTTACATCCATTTGAAATATTTCATAGCCCATGTATGAGGCAAAAGCAATTAGAATTTTGATAGCCTCCATCCTGGCGACAAGAGTAAATGTTTCGTCATAATCAATACCTTCTTCTTAATTATAGCCCTGCACTATCAGTCTTGACTTGCTCCTAGTGATGACTATGAACTCATACCATTTGTTTCTAAACACCCACCAGTTCCTATTACAGTTTTTTTCTATTGGTCTAACGACTAGGTGCCACACTTGATTTCTTTCAAATTGATTAAGCTCCTCCTGAATTGAGTTGTTCTAGTCAACATCCTTCAAGGCCTCCTTCACTCTCTTTGGTTCAAAGGTGGAGATGAATGTTGAAAAAGCCATGAGATTTCTTGTTTGATACCTGGTGTGCATCCAAATGGAGAGACAAGATTGGATGAGATGACTATGTTTCAATGCTATCCTTTTTGAAGAGTTAGCTACTGGTTTTGCTACTGATTCATCTTTTTAGAGTCAGATTCCTCAATTTCATCATGATATGCAGTATTTGTCATGTCTATTGATCAAGTTCCTCTTCAGCATAAAGATTTTCTTTTAGTTGAGACAGTTCACTATTTATGTCTTCCAGAGGTGGGCTATCTCTTTGCACCTGCAACAACTCTTCAATTATAGTGTCATCTCTATTCTTCATACTGTCCATTTCACCAGATTCATCAAAGTTAACATTAACACTTTCCTCAATGCATAGAGTTCTTTTGACTCTATATGCCTTATTTGTTGAGTAGTACCCCACGAATATTCCATCATCATTCTTGGGATTGAACTTTCCCAGATCATCTTTTCCATTGTTGAAAATGAACCATTTGAAACCAAAAGCCTTTAGATAACTGAGCTTAGGATTTCTTTTGTTCAGCAATTCACTTTTTTTAGAATCAATTAGCATACTCCTTTCAATATCCACCAGAGTTTTATTCTTCCTCTTAACTACACCATATTGCTTATAGGTACTGGGAGCTGATCCCAGCAATTTTGCAAAAATGATCAAGTCTCTAGCTATTTCATCCATGCTCCTAAAAAATATGGTCCATATGAATCTTGAGTACTTATCAACTAGCACCAGAATGTACCTTTTTCTACCTCTACTCTAAATCCTTATAGGTCCACATAGGTCCATATGAAGAAGTTCCAGCAGCCTGGCTGTGCCTACACCTTTCTTCTATTTAATTTAGGACCTGGTTTGTTTCCCTTTGACACATGTATCACAAATCGTGTTATCTGCAAATTTCAGTTTAGGTAGACCATGAACTAGGTCCCCTGACACAAGTTTGTTCAGAAGTGAGGCACTCACATGGCCTAGCCTTCTATGCCACGGATCAACATTTCAACTTTGAGCACTAAGACACCCAAGATTTTCTCCTTGTATCTAGTCCAAAGCATATATATACATGTTCTTGAGTATTTAAGCTTTCAATATCACCTCACATGAGGTTAAATTTGTGACAACACATTTGCTAGATGCATCTAACATCATTTCCCTTGTCGTAGATCTACAATACACTGAGAAAATTTTACTTCAACCTATTCACATAGTACATATCATCTATAGTATGCTCCATGGATCTTCCAATTTTCTAAATACCAAGAATGTAACCCTTATTTCTTTTACCAAACAACATACCACCGCCTTGATGTGCCTGAAGAGAGGATGCTGTGTGTTTCTCCAGTCACATGCTTGGAACATTCGATATCCATAAACCAACATTGATTGTTCCTCTCTTTTGTAGATAAAGAATCACTTGTTAGATTTAGGAACCCACCTGAGACGGAGTTCCCAGAAACTAGAGAAAGTCTTGATAAGAGACTCTCTGGTCCATGGATGTAGTTTTTTTGTTTAACTTGTCACTAGGACCAGGTTCTTTTATCCTTGATCCGTTTAGTTTAGAAAACATTTCTAGGCTTTCATTCACTTTCTTGAAGGATTCACAATCGTTTTTTAGATGACCATATCTACCACTTTGAGTACACAAAGAGCGAAATGTTTTCTATGGTTGCTCAAAAATATCTCCTAAGTGATGAAATTGAAGAAAAGAGGGAATTGAATAAATTACCATGATATATCATTACAAAGAAATATCAATCTACAAAAACTTAAGACCACTATTTTGAAAAAAGGTCTTAGCTTGTCAATTTATATAGAGGATACATGATATAGGGAAAAAACAATTATTGCAAGTCAATAAATAGATGAAAATGATCTGAAGAAGTAAATCTTGTTGTTCAAGATTTTAAAGAAAGAAAATAAATGCATTTAACAAAAATGCATATTTGATAAATAAAAAGTTGGGTAGTCTAAAATTACTTTCTCTGTGTCTAGATTATATATTGAATTATTATAATTTTGCATTAACATGGCATAATCAGTGACCTAATCCATGACGTAACCAAATTTTTTTTAAAGGGTGTTCCAACTTTGGGTAAGTAAATACTTTTACATTATGTGAAAGGTTTGAAGTATAAAGTGATCCTCATAGTCGTTGTGTTTTTTCTTCTTGTTTTGCTTGTTTTGATTGTTTTGGCCTACTTGCAATTTCATTATTTATTTTATGACTTGTAGAAATGGATGACACAATTCTCGAGGCGATCTGAATAGCTTCTGAGGAGAGTTCCTACTTTTAGAGTTTTGATTTGTGAAAATTGGCCATGTCAATAATTTAGGTCAACGAGCTTCGATTTGAATTTTAATGAGTCCACGAGATCTGGGGGTGATTTATGATTTAGTTAAATACCTTATATGGATCTCGAGTCATCCGAGAGTGAGTAGTGTCATTACGTTGATTTCTAGTTTTTTCCTAAAGTTTAGAGTTCACCCCAATAAACATTGGGTTAAGTTGCCAACAGATTGGTGATTTGATTATTCCAATATGATAGATTTGTATGTTTGGTCTTTTTCGAGACGTTCTAGATAAATTTCTCTTTCAAGATCTTAAGGGAATTGGGGTAGGCTGCTTTATGTGGCTATACTCTTGTGATTTATCGTTTGCTATAGCAAAGGATGCACTGTGCACCAGGGCTCAAAGATCTTCCTAAGAATTTGGTTTTGGTGATTTCAAAGAGAATTTTCATGATTGATAAGGCATTTAGCATCTAACCTAGTATTTTCTACTTCCCTACTAATTCATCATTAATTCCTATCTTATGCAGGAAGACTTCAACTAGTTAATAGTGTCTTATCAGCCATGCAACGATTCTGGTCACATATCTTCCTAAGGGCATCTCCAACCCAAAAACCAAATTTTACACCAGCACTAATTTAGTGTAAATCAACTCCAACCCACTGCACCAAATTTTACACCAAAAAGGAATATTTTTTGCTCTCTTCATTATTATATTATTATTTCTTATTTCATTTATATTTTTTTATTTCACAAAACAAATTCTTTCTAAAACATTTATATGTTTGCATTTTTTATTTTTGTGAAGGTTAATTGTAGTTATATTCAATTATAATTTATAATAGAATTAAAAGAAATTTAATTTTAAAAAAAAGTCATATATAGAAAAATTAATTTATCAAAAAAAGCTAACTTTTATATCTAAAATTAATATTAGAAAAATATTACAGACAAAAATAATTAAATATACAAGAGATTTAATTAAAACATACCATTTACATAATATTTATTAAATGTTTTGTATAATGAAATAATATTAAAATATTCAATAAAGTGAATTGGTGTGATGAATAGTGTTGCACCAAATTTGGTGCAACACTATTCCCACACCAAAATGGTGTAAAACTTAATGTTGGGTTAGAGCTCCAAAACACCAAATTTTACACCAAATCAAGGATTTGGTGTAAAATTTGGTGTTGAGTTGGAGATGGTCTAATGCCAAAGAATATATTACAAAGAATAGAACCTATGTGCAAAAGGTTTCTATGGAATGGCGAAGTACAAAATCAAGGGAAAGCACTCATAGCTTTGGGAAACACTTTGCTAGCCAAAGTCTGCTAGGAAACCATGGGAGGTGGAAGTCAAACAAGCCTCATGGATTGTAAAGAAAATTCTCAAGGCAGGACAATGGCTTGAAGAGAGGGATTTACAAGTACCTGAAATCATGGAGGAAGAAGAGTTCAACATTAAAGAAATGTATATGAAACCGAAAGGGGAGTAAAGCAAGTCTCATGGAGAAGATTGACTTGCAACAATCTAGGAAATCCTAAATGGGTATTTTCACTATATATGGCTATACATAGAAGGCTATATACAAAAGACAAATTGAGCAAATGGGAATTATTGGTGAAGTTGTATGTTCATTATGCAAGAAAAAATATGACAAAGATTCTTAGATAGTTACTGATCACAAGGGGTAGAATTGGATGGAATGAGGACCTAGAATGGGCCACAGACCATGATACTAGCCAATCTACTATGGCAGATGTATATAGAATTGCACTAGCATCAACAATATATATATATATGGCAGGAGAGGAACCATAGGTATATTCTAATATAAGGAGAGGACCATAGACATGATCAACCATCTAATTATCTAAGATATACATTATACAGATAGCATGATATGTATACTAATCGGATATATGCACAGCCTTAATTTCTATCCTTAGAATAGTATAAAAGTGTGAGGGAGATTTAGAAGTAGTAGGGCTCTGATATTGGAACATTTCCATATCCAGAGTTCCAAATTGTACACAATGACATATCTGGTAATAAGATTTATAGTTACCAAAATAAAATATTTGTGTTTGGATTGGGGAAATGCAGTTTAAGTCCCAAAGGTAAATTAGATGCAATTTCTTTACTTGAGAATCAATTAATGATCAACTTTAGTTGATTTTTGGCGCATGAGCATTTCACACAATGGCTAATCTAATTTTGAAATCAATTCTCAATCTTTGAACCTAGGGGCTCAGGGTTGTCTCTGTGAGTCAATTTTTTTACTAGAGTTTATATATAAATGTGGGTGTTGATATACCTCAAGCCTCCAGAAGCAATTTCATGGTTAAATCCAACCAAAATTTCATCTTGAACTCCAAACACCTCCACCAGATTTCACATCTATAAAAATAAAAGAGTAAGGTCAATAGTAGTTGGGTGTGGATAAAAAATAAGGTCGATTTACCTTTGCTATCTGATACATCTCATCCTTTTCCATGGATGAAGTTTGTTAATGACCCGGAGATGAAACACGAGCAAAGAAGGGTAAAGGGAGCCATAAACATGGAAGCGGCGGAGTATAGGAGAGTGAGAGATGGAGAGATTTCTTTAGAAAACCTTATTTTAGGTAATGGAAAGTTCTTGGTCATCAAGACCAAGAACGAGTTATCCTTTTATTTCCTTATTTGGGCTATTTGACATTTGGTCTAAAGTGGGCTATTATTCTTTTAGTTTGTGTATGATACTTCTTTATGAGAAATAAACGAACCATTGGTCAATAAAATATTTTTTAAAATATGGGTGCTGATAGACTCGTATACTCATATAGAGTATATTTTTAATAAAATAGGAGAGTTCCAAGGTTATTCAAAAAGGGAAGTAACTTTTTTAGAGTTCATGGCACGTATAGTCAACTCTCAAGGTAGATTATCATTACTCTCTTAGACTTTGCTCAAGATAGTTTATTATTTTATTCGGGGTTGAAATGAATGACTTATTGATGTGTATTCTAAGTAAGGACATAGCTAGTATATATTATGTGACTTCAATTGCTTATGCTTTGTTGCATCACTCTTATTCATGCATTAGATCGTATCATTATGGGTCAGTGGCTTAAGGACACTATTTTGACATAAATATACTTTTTTATGTAGCAGATAATCATGCTTTATTATTTTTATCAATAAACATAGTCATTTGTTATGAATAACGTAAATGATATGATAGATATAATATAGTAATGAACCCCAATGAAAATTAGTTCATGAATATTTTTTTATTATATGATGTTGAGGTTGACTTCCAACAAGTTGAATCAGGCATGCCTGAGGGATGGTTATATGGACATTGTCCTCAATGCCCAATTTATGATCTAAACTGATGGTAAAGTTTTGATTTGCAGTAAGGAAGGCTAAGGAGCAAGATAAGGACATTACCAGGAAAAAAGGAGCGAGAAAGCTAAAGAAGTTGAAAAAAAGGCAATCCTGGTGATCACCAAGACCAATCAGCGAGCCACCGCGTGGCTCTTTAGCTCGCCAAAATTTCCAGCATGCCAACCCTGTGGAAGAACCTACTTGGCGATCAAAATGAACAAGCAGTGCGTCGCCGACTTGGTCGGTGATGCTCAACTTATTTTGCCTAATGGTCTTGGAAGCTAAAATTTGGGAAACTATAAATTGAAATTTGAGAAAGAGTTGTAAAGCAGTATGGGACCCAGTCTTGAATCTAGTTTTTCCTGAGTTTTCCATTTTAGAACTTAGAGCTTTTGAGACATGATTTTCAGGAATTTTCAATTGTGTTTTTGAATTAAGTTGATTTGAAGCACTATAGAGATTTGGGAACAATTACCCAGTTCATGGCTAACATAATTGGCAATTGTTTCTTACTTTTTATGATATATGGCTAACACTCCAATTCTTGGGGTGTGATCATGTGATTATTTCTTTTAATTAGCTTATGGGTATTGTTGGTTACTGATTTAAATGCTTAATTGTAGTGGAGTTAATTGATAGTTGTGTATTAATCTATTAGTTGTAGTTGCAAATGCAATTCTAACTTACTGTTGTGGGCTTGCTTGAGAAAGAGGTTTAGAGCTAAGGCTTTTAATTAAAGATTGTAGTTCTTGGGTTGATGTGGGTTTAGCTCAAGAGAGTGAATGCTAAATTGATTCTACCTATCTAGTTCGAGAGAGTAGATAAATTGAAGTATTGGGTTGTTTATAGTGTTAAGCTTGTCGAGGTTCGACAGAACTCGCTTGAATCAGAATTGTTGTTCAAGAGAAAGCTATTGCATCTATAGTCAGCCTACCCACTGAGATTTAGCAATTGTTAGTAAACTCCAATTACCCATATAGCGAAATTAGTCTATAATCGATCACATCCCTGAGAATTACTCTTTACTTATTGATTCCCCTATTTTTATAATTGCTATAGTCGTTAACTAACAAACCAATCCCCCCATCTGACATTTGTGTCACCACTTTGATTTATATAAATGTTTTTGATAATTTTTATTCCTATAACTGATTAGACCACGTTTATAACTTTGTTACTAAATTTGAACTTGTACTGCTCCCTGTGGGTTCGACCCCAACTCATTTGTTGGGTTTTATACTAGACTACAACCGCCTACACCTAGTATTGGATGAGGTGTAGTTAAGCGTTTATCAAAAATAGTGCCGCTGCTAGGGAGTGGTGTTTAGAATTCTCTTATTGAAGTTTAGATTGCGATCTTCTTGTGTTATAGTTGAATCAACTTAACTTGTTTTGTGTTTATTGTTGGCTGTGTTTTAATAGAGGACAAGATGAGTGTGAACGAAAGTAATAGTAGCCAACTTGGCCACCAAGATGACATCAGAAATCTGAATGATGTAAATGACCTGATTCAATTGGGTGGCATTAGTGCTATACGTTTACCTCCTGTTGAGGGGAATGCTGTTTTCCACGTGACTAGAATGATGTTGAAACACTTGCAAATTAAAGGATTATATGGAGGGCTAGCTCATGAGGATCCCCATGATCATATTCTGAATTTTATAGACATATGTGGCCCTTCCTCATTCAAGAACATCTCATAAGAATCAGTTTGTCTCTAGTTGTACCCATTTCTCTTTGTTGAGGGAAGCTTCCAAATGTTTAGTTGATCTACCGAGGAATTCCACTACCACTTGGGATGAACTTACCGAGGCATTCTTCATATGGTTCTTTCCTTCTTCAAAGATGATTGCATTAGGAGATAATATTCAGGGCTTCAAACGCTTAGAGGGTGAACCAATCCATAAGACGTGGATGAGATTTCAGAAGTTATTACTTCAATGTCTGACTCACGGGCTTCCAAACAACGTGTTGTTACAACACATCTACCGGAGTCTAGACTCGGTGAACAAAGGCATGGCTAATCTACTTGTCCCAGGGGGGTATTACACAACAACCTTTCGAAATCGCATCTAATCTCCTCGATGAGATGAACAAGATTAACAGAGCATGGTACACTCGAGAGGACCCAGTATGTCCTCTAACTCTTAGGATGACAATAGAGCAGATCGAGAAGGATCAAGAGCGAGACCAAAAGAGGCCAAAATGATTACACAATTGGATATTTTAACAAAAAATGTGATGGGTAGTGGGTCTTGAATTGTGAATGTTGTTGGTGTTAGTGGAGCAAACTCCCAGCATGCACACTTTGATGATTTATATAATGAAGAAGTGCAAGAAGGAGGTTTCCTTCAGAGCTATCTAAGGTCAGGCGGGAATCAAGGTTTGAATAGAGAAAAGGATGATGGATAGAGAGACCGTGACAGAGAATGGGGTGACCGTGGGACAAATTGGAAGGAACGGGATGGTGAAAAGGAATGACATGTGTCACCCCATGAGCATCAAAAGCCAAAAGAGCAAAGAGCTGACCCGGAGAACATTTTCACAGAAGACATGTTACACGCATTCTCAATAAAGTGGAAGGTTCAGACAAGGTGCTAAAAGAAATGAAAGAGGATGTCTCCAAACAAAATCAAAAGGTCACCTCTCACTCAGAGTCTATCAAGCAATTGGAAACACAAATGGGTCAAATCTCATCTCATTTGAACCGAAGGCCAAAAAAGGGTCTACCAAGTGATACCTTGGCTAAACCAAAAAATGAACCTTGGAAAATGTATCCACGTCGTCCCACGACGTTAAATAAGGCACTTCTTGGGAGGCAACCCAAGTGTTTAAGCTTTTAATATTGTTGTTTGAATAACGGGTGTTGAAAGTGTAGGATGAAAACTTGAAATTTTGGGAAAATGGATGCTAGGTGAGCCAAAGTTTAAGTCGGCGACTCCCCGAATAGGTCGGTGAGGCCGACTTGGACCGCCGTTGGAACCACTTAGCTTGCTAAGAGCTCTATAAAACTCAGTAGGCTAAAGTACCACTCAGTGCATCGTCTAGTGGGTCGGCGATGTAAGTCGTGATCACCGACTACCGTGCAAACTGAAGAGTCTTTAGGGGCCAAACTATTTTACATTCAAAATCTCTTCATTTTCATACTTTTCGACTTCAGAACTTTCACAACCACTTGTACTTCCTTCCATATTTGATTTTCTTAATCTTTTTTGTGGTATTTACGACACATGGAGGATTTTTGGATTCTTTGCTTGCCTAGCATTGTTACAAATATTCGGCATAGAAGGTTGGCTTTCCAAACCCCACTCTATATTTGGTTGTACTTGAATGCATGATCATTTTGTGATTGTTATTTGTGCTTAGTGTTGATTTTTTTATCGTGTGATGGTTTATATGCCTGTATTTAGTTGAAATTCTGATTACTTAGCCTTAGATAGTGAATTACCGTGTCTATGCATGTTTAAATTATTTGGTTCCGTTGAATTTGTTGTGGGTCTAGTGGGGTGAAGTCTGAGTAACCCCGAATTGTGCTAATTGTCAGATTTTTCCCAATGAGAGAAGGGCTGACGTCATTCTTAAGGGCTAAAGACGTTAATTGGCCAATCTTGGCCAAATCGGGGGAAGTCTTAGTACCCCATGGGCATGGGTCCTTTGGGTCTTAGATGAATTACATGAAGTGATAGTTTAATTTTGTTTTTGTAGGTTGTGGGTTAGAATTTGAAGGTCGGGGTTGAATTCTGGCAGATTGGACTATTCGGTAAGCTGGGCCGAGCTCACCGAGTGGTTCGGTGGTTCGCCTAAAGTACCCTAGATCGCCTTTTTAAATCTCTATTTTGTGGGTTTTAGTTTTAAAACTTTCGGCATTATGCATGTGCTCACCGAGTTCACTCGGCGACTAGCCGAAAGTACCTTCTTATAGCCCTTCTGCGCCACAAATCCGTGAAATTATTTTGTAACTTTTGGCGAACCACTTCTAGTTTGCCGAATGGTGTTGTTGATCCGCCGATTGGCCTTGGACATCGCCGGCCTGCTTTTATTTTTGAGTGATTTTACTTTGGAACTTTCGACGAGCCCGACTTAGCTCGCCAAAGGGGTTCGGTAACTCGCTGAATGGTTCGGCAGGTCTTTCTGTGCAGTTTTCATACTTTGCTTTTTCTTCGAATTGCATCTAACATGTGTTGTCTTGTGGTGTAGAAATTGCCAGACCTAAAGTAGCCGGAAGGAATCAACTTCCCCAAAAGCAGGAACGAGGAATAGTAATCAATGAGGAGGCTGCTGCCTCCCGAGCCCCGACTACCAAACTTTCTCTAAGAGGGGGAAAGGGAAAGGGTCATGTATAACCGACACCTGGGAGGTGAGCTCCGATAGTGAGGGTATTTACTACACATACCTCACTCCCTCCGCTAGTGAGAGTTCAGTCTGAGGACAGTTCTCTGACATCCATTTTTTAGCCGAAAGATGACCATCTCCTACAAGCTAGGAGACCGGAGCTATGCTCCAAGACTATGAATGGTCTGTCAACAATGTTAGTGTCTCCTACGCCTCCTCTAGCTCCACCTTAGACAGTGGTATAGGCCCCACCAGTTCAGGGTCCTCCTCCCCCGTCACTCAACAAAATAAAGGCTGAGGGTTCGAGGACCATCTTGGAAGAAAGGCGGTTGTCTACCAATAGTGTGATAGGCAGGTATCCTGAGGTGTGGAACACCTTGAAGTTTAACAAATTTGAAGTTTTTACTAAACCTCGAGGCCCTTACATCCCTACTTGGGTTTGAGAGTTTTATTCGACATACAGGGAGTTGGTGCGGAAGGGAAGAATAAGGCAAGTGACGTCAAGCCAGTTGACTTAGTGGTAGTTCAGGGGAAGAAGGTTAAGTGTAGCAGAACAGAGATAAATGAGATACTCGGGTGTTCACGGGACTTCATATATGACTACATCGACCATATCAAGAGGAAGACCTTAGATGATATAAAGGGTTGGCTTGCACCCCTCATCTATGACATGACATCGAGGTGGATTGAGGCAGGTGCACTGATCGAGAAGAAGGACCTGAACGGTGCTACAAGATACATGTTTGGGGTTATTAGCAGCACCATCATGCCTTCAAAGAATGAATCAATCCTCTGAAACCCAAAGGTGGCATGTCTAGGTTCGATTATGGATTGATAGAGGTTGAATTTGGATCTTCTCATTGAGCAAGAGATGGCCATGAGGGCCAAGATGAGCAAGACCTCTCTTTTTTTCCTTGTATTCATCACTAGGTTATGCCGGCGGCCCCGTGTCCCTAGGAATGAGAAGACAGATGTAGAGGTGACACTCACCTCTTCTACTGACATCCAATGTATCGAGGCCAAGTACTTAAAGGATGAGGCCAATAGCAGGAGAGCTAGATCGGTGGATACATTCCCGGTAGTTGATGTTGATATGTTGCCAACCTAGGCAATACTTCCTCCTTAGGCTAGTGAGCCTACAGGTACATCTGGAACTTCTAGTTCATCTACTAGACCCCTTCCTTCTGTTGTTGCTGCTACTTCTTCCTGACCCCCTATCACCTCAGCCATGTTATATAAGATGGGCCATCTGGCCTAATCTTCTGATGTGCATGCCTCTCGTGTTGAGGATGTTACATGGGATGATAGAGAGGGCGACTGCTGCTACCTTGGCCCTTATTAGGGCTGAGATGAGCGAGCATCGGGAGCTGATTGATAGCCACCGAATTGCACTAGATGCCCTTGATGTGAGGGTAGAGGCTTACAAGCAAGGTCGGGGTGATTCTGCCACTGTGACTACCTTAAAAGCCAATGTTGCTGGGTTGAGGAGAGATATGGACGAGCTGAAGTCCACTGACTTATCAATGTTATTTGGTACGATGGAGATTCCTGAGGTCTCGAACGCTAATATTCTAGCCATTTCTAAGGTTCGTCCGGCTACTACGACTGAATATGTTGCTAAGGCTGATGATGCAGATGTTGAGTCTGAGGCAGAGACTGATGAGGAGGAGCTCACTGTTAGAGATGAAGTAGTGTATGATGATCTAGCAGATCTGGAGGGCGCCATGGTTGAGACTATTGTGCAGACATCACTCAGAGATACGTCGATGGTGGGCTCTAGTGGTTCAAAGGATGTTGCTAAGCACGGAACTGATGCCCCTACAGATGGAGTTACAGACATATAGACTTCACTCCAGGCTTAGCCTAGAAGGATGATTCTCTTTACTCCATTTTTGTTACTTTTTAGGCTATTTTTACTATTTCTTTGCATTTGAGGACAACTACTAGATTAGTTTGGCGGTGTGAGGTATTTCTATACCTACCTCTTTTGGGTTGTTTTGTTATTTTGTGAATGTTTGATCGTTTTATTTCTTATATATATATATATGGTTTTGAGCTATTGTGTTGGTCCGTTGTTTCGAATTGCAAATGGTTTTGAACCGATTTTAAAAGAAATTGCTACTTCTTTTGTGTTTAATTGTGGTTGTTCTCTTGCATTTTCGAGTGTCAATTGTGGTCAATATCAATGACTTGAATAGTGCTCTCAATTGAATGATATGAATGTGCGGCTACGATGAGGCAAACTGAGTTACATATCTTATATGCGAACTCCTAGCATCTTGTTGTGACTAGCCAGTTGTCAAGTCAATCTATTGTGATGATCATTGCATGCTAGCTAGAAAGTCTGGAGTCTTGTTTGATAATTGTATCGAATGCCATGTGTTGTGAAGTTGTCTTGAATATTGTGCTTGAGGACGCCTAGAACTTACCCCGTTAGTCCAATTGATTTATTGAAGAAAGCGATTGAAATGATCTTAGGCACAATTTTGTTAAAAGTGAACCAAAATTTGATGTTATACCTCTTTGTGGCCACTTTATGAGAAGTGTGAACCTTTCTTGGCTCTTTTTGAGCCTATCATTTTCTTTGGGAGAAAGTTGAACAACTTTAACCTCTTTGTACCATCGCATATAACGTTCATGAAGTATTGGTTTGTTTGAATAACCAACTTAGGTGAAAAGCCTAAGTTCGGGGTGTGGTGAGAAAGAAGGAAAATCAAGGAATGTGAAAAATCCCCTTTTGAAATCATGATGAAAAAAGATGGAACCCTTCCATATAAAAAGAGTGAAGAGAAAGAAAAGAAAGAGATTGAAAAAGAGAAGAGTTTGCAAAATAAAGTGTGTGAAAGGAGAAATAGAAATGGGGTATCCATTGTGTTATGCTTGAATGAATAATAGGGCAGATTAGGAACATCATAGAATGTGAAAGAGAAGGAGAAAAAGTGTTTTCCAAGTCATACTTCATGAAGGTAGAAGTCACTAAGAAAAAATGATCATACATTTGCCTAGAAAGACCTTTGTGATCTTGAGTGAGCAGAAAATAATGTCGATTGGAAAAGAAGGGCAAGCCTATGGGTAGAATCATGCATGTGTTCATTTTTAGGAGTGTGAGAGTTGTATTTGATTCAGAGATTATAAATTGTGATGAATTTTGTGTGATCATGAAATCATTCTTGGTGTGAGGGCATTTGAATGCTTTGATTGAGCTTGACTCTATTTAATGTTGGTTAGTCACAATTTGAAACTTAGAGTGCACAATTGAGCATTACATGCGAAATTTGAACCTCTTGTGTGCATTTCTGTTGATTCATGAATAGCACTATTTGTAGACATCCTTGTTGAACTAATTGATCCTGAGTTTTACTTGAGGACAAGAAAAAGTTTAAGTTGGGGTGTTGATGAGTCTGAGATTTCGACTCATTTAGGACTTTGATTTCATAGTTTTATTGTCCTCAATGCCAAATTTATACTCTAAACTGATGTTAAAGTGTTGAGTTGCATCAAGGAAGGCTAAGGAGCAAGGCAAGGACATTACCAGGCAAAAAGGACCAAGAAAGCTGAAGAAGTTGAGAAAAAAGGTAATCCTAGTGATTACCAAGACCACTCGACGAGCCGCTGAGTGGTTCTTTAGCTCGCCAAAAGTTCAAGCATGCTTGCCCTAGGGAAGAACCTACTTGGCGATGGAAATGGACATTCGGCGCACCACCAACCGGATCGGCGACCTCTATCCAGCTCAACTAAAGTCACAGGACCCTGAGGAAAAAATCCAAGGAAAATCGGCGATCAAATGAAGCAATGGGCGTGTCGCCGACTTGGTCGGCGATGCTCGAATTGCTTCACCTAATGGTCTTGAAGGTCAAAATTTGGAAAACTGTAAATTGAAATTTAAAAAAGAGTTGAAAGGCAATATGGGATCTAGTCTTTAATCCAGTTTTTTCCTAAATTTTCCATTGTAGAACTTAGAGCTTTTGAGAGTTGGTTTTGAGGAACTTTCAAATGGGTTTTTGAATTAAGTTGATTTGAAGCATTGTAGAGATTTGGGAACCATTACCCAGTTCATGGCTAGCATAATTGGCAATTATTTCTTCCTTTTAATGATGTATTGCTAAAACCCCAACTCTTGGGGTGAGATCATGCAATTATTGGTTTTAATTAGCTTATGGGTATTGTTCTTTACTAATTTAAATGCTTAATTGAAGTGGGTTTAATTGATAGTTGTATATTAATCTATGAATTGTAGTTGCAAATCCAATTCTAACTTGGTGTTCTAGGCTTGCTTGAGAAAGAGGTTTAGAGCTAAGGCTTTTGATTAATGATTGTAGTTGTTGGGTTGATGTGGGTTTAGCTCGAGAGAATGGATCATAAACTCCATTCTACCTATCTAGCTCAAAAGAGTAGATAAATTGAGGTATTGGGCTATTTATAGTGTTAAGCTTGTCGAGGTTCTAGAGAACTCACTTGAATCGTAATAGTTGTTGAAGAGAAAACTATTGCATTTATAGCCTAGCTTACCCACTGAGATTTAGCAATTGTTAGTAAACTCCAATTACCCATATAGCGAAATTAGCCTATAATCGATCACATCCCCGAGAATTCCTCTTTACTTAATCATTCCCCTATTTTCGTAATTGTTATAGTTGTTAACTTACAAACCAATTCCCCCATATGATATTCGTGTCACACTTTCAATTTATCTAAATGTTATCGATAATTTTTATTCCTATAATGGATCAGACCATGTTTATAACTTCGTAACCGAATTCGAACTTGTACCACTCCCTATGGGTTCGACTCCAACTCATTTGTTAGGTTTTATACTAGATTATGATCGCATACACCTAGTATTGGATGAGGAGTAGTTAAGCGTTTATCATAAATCCCCCATGGGTCATTTGCTCTGGTCCCAATATGTTATGGGTGGAAGCAGATGTATATTGATAGGATCATATATTTGGCAACCGCATTACATCACACCTTATTTTTACTTGATTTTTACATATGTTGTTTATTGCATGATGTTAACTTGTTGTCTGTCGCCATCTCTCATTAACTGTTTAGAAGTTGAAGACTTATATGAGTTACATTCTATACTTTATATGGTATAATAGTCAGAATTCAACTTTATCGGCCTATGATGCCTTCTTATACACATGTTCCCATATTCACACTACACTTGTTGCATCTTTTGATGTAGATTCTACTTCTAGTTCCAGTATGTCTTGTGTTGACACCCAATTTTGGACCTCCACATTAAAGATTAATCCTCGTGCTTCTTCAATTTCAAACGAATTAAAATAATTAGTTTTATAATATTTCAAAAAAATAAAATAAAACAATAGTTGGCAACTTATTTTTAAATAGTTTTGTAGCCTTTTTTTTATAATTTCAAATAATATATATGTTTTATATAATTTTGTATATAATTAGTATATTTTATGCATATTAAAAAAATCATCTGAAAAAAGATTTTATTTTTAGATAAATATTTTATGAAATTAGTTTAGTTTAAGTTGAGTTATATCTTAAGTTAATTAGTTTGTAATTAAATTAACTATTTTATTTCGTTAAGAGTAAGAATCTCGTTACTTAATTATATTAATTTGTCCTATTTAATTACTAGTCGAGTTAATTATGTGAATTCATTTAGGCTACGTTTTTAATTAAATCGGCTAAAATATCAATTTATTTGGATAATCTTTAATTACAAATCTAATTCCTCTTTTACCCCCTCCTTAATTCAAATTTGAGACCAGTATCACCCAATTCACAATTCTTTCAGCCACCCAACAACAATTCCAGCAACCCAATCTGCCCAATTACAATACCCAATCCACTTTTCTAATACAAATCTTCCATTCAACAGCCCAAAAATACATACGTTCTTACACACCGATACCTAGTAGTATGCGACCCCTACAGATGTGTTAGGCATATTCTTCCTCACGTGTCTTCTTCTTTCGTCGACCATTACACCCAGACAGGTACAATTTACATTCAACTATACCAACGCGTAAAAATCAACAGAAGCAACGTCAATATGAACAATAGATTCCAAACGACGTCAACAGTACATGCCCATACACGTTGTTTTGCAAGGCACTGTTCCTTGGGGTTGATAGTTTAATAGTTTGTTCTAATCGAAAAAGGAGCTACAAGCTAGTATTCCATCCAAAAGTGTGGACATATGGAGGTGACAAGAAATCAAGGATTGTAACACCTCGGAAATCTAGTAGACTAAACTAGGCCAAAGTGAGAAGGCTAGGGCCAGGAAGAGGGGAAAAGCCAAGAAAGATGGCTAGGGCAGCCTACTTTTCCATAGACACTACCCCACCTTCCACGACCACCACCACTGCTCATGGTATGGCTCATAGTCAGCTAGGAAGTAGCTACTCCAAGGCAAGCCAAAACACCATCCTCCACACGAGAGCCTTGACGCCTCGTGAAGGCTCCCACTGGCAGTGGGAGTACTCGTGATCTTTACTTAGTTTTTAGGGGTTAAGGGGGTTGATACCCTAACTACTGGTCCAAATACCACGGAGGGCACCATGGCTCGTGCCTCCATAAGATGATTGTCTCAAAAGACATTAGCTAGTGGCTCCACTTAAGCTAAAAGTTGAGGTTCTACCCTCGACAAGTAGAGTAACCATTTTCGGTGTGGGAGACACCGGGGTATGATGTTATAGCTCATATGGTCTCATGTCGGTTAAGGCTTATTCCCCACAAGTAAGAATAAGCTAAGGTTACTTCAAGAAGTATTGCATATGAGTTCAAAGGTTTTAAAGAAGTTAGCTTGCATTGACCATGATTTATGACTTATGTTTTATAACTCTTTCATATGATGTTTAACTTGGTCAATTGCATGTCATGAAAAGAAATGTCCCTTTTAGCATGTTTTTTAATGTTTTATGCATAGCTATCTTACTTGGTACATTGTTTTGTACTAACGCATACTTTTGCCTACATTTTCCCAAATGTAGGGTCCTATATTCATGGTGCTCAGTTTCGTGGTGGGTGATTTTATTGATTCCCGAGATTTGGTAAGTCCTCATGCTTCGAGGATGGAGTTTATTGTTTTATTTTATTTCATGTATTTCTCTTTTGGATATGATGTATGTGCTAGGCCCAATGTAATTCTATTGTATTAGATGTCTATAATGAGACAAGTGTATTAGAGTTCCGCTTGGCCTTTATATAATGTTTTGACCTTGGACTATTTTTACTCTTATTCTTCTATTTCTTGTGTTATGAGGACTAAGAGGCTTGTATGGAGTCCTTCGGGGTTATATATGCCATGTTATATCTAGGGGGTATCCCTGGGTCATGACAGACTTGGTAATCAGAGCACAAGGTTTAGAATTGTCCTACGATGTCTCATAATCCACGTCTAGAAGAGTCTTGTTCATGAGTGTGAAGCGCGGCACATTTATGAAGGAGAGGCTACTAGATGATTAGGTAACTCCACTTCTTTCATTACTCTTAAGGCATGTGATGGAGTTTTATATGGATACCCGAAGAGCTTATACTATAAGGAATGAAAGGGAGAATGCGGAACAAGAAGCTCCTCCCCAAGCTCCTCAAATTTCGATCGATCTTTTGGCCGAACAACTGTCAAATGCGGAGTTTAGGGCATCCTTACAAGTATTGGCCCAAGCTATGACGGCCCAAGAAAATAGAGAGGCAGTGGTTCCCGTGAACCCAAATGTGGGTACAGCGGCTTCAAGAGTTAGGGACTACACAAGAACGAACCCTCTAGAGTTTCATGGTTCCAAAGTTGAGGAAGATCCTCAAGAATTTAATGATGAGGTCTATAAGGTTTTGATGATTATGGGAGTTACGCTGGTGGAAAGGCGGAGTTGGTCGCTTATCAATTGAAAGGTGTGGCTCACGTATGGTATTACCAATGAAAAGAAGGGAGGTCGGAGTGTAGGTCCTCTTGATTGGGAGAAGTTTAAGGCCGCATTTCTTGATAGGTTCTTTTCCCTTGAGATGAGGGAAGCCAAGGTGCTTGAGTGCATTAAACTTCAACAAGGATGTATGAGTGTGAGGGAGTGTGCTCTAAAGTACACTCTAGTGTCTAAGTATGCTCCTATATTGGTTGCAAATTCAAGGGCTAGGATGAGTAAGTTTGTATCGGGTGTGTCTGATATGGTGGTTAAAGAGTGCCGAACCACCATGCTCATTCATGAAATGGACATCTCTCGTCTTATGGTGCATGCACAACAAATTGAGGAGGAAAAACTTAAGGAAAAGTCTAGGGAGTTAAAATGGGCTTGGACCAGTGATGGAAATTTTTCTAATGCAAGGTCTGATGGACAAGGTCGACCTAGATTTTGACAAAGGTTTTCTGGTCAAGGTTTCTCCAATGCTCCTCCTAAGCTGAACAAAGATAGGGTTTCGAACCCTAAGCCTCAAGGAGGTAATGGTAGTGGATCTTCGTTGTCCATGTCTATTTGTACTAAGTGTGGAAGGAAGCACGATGGTAAGTGCCTAGCCAGCTCAGATCGTTGAGGTAAAAGTGGTCACAAAATGCGGGATTTCTTGATGCTTTAGGCTAAAGGAAGAGAGGACAAGCAAGCTACCTCTAGTGGTTCAAGTTCCAATGCTCCTAAGTAAAACCGCTTCTATGCCCTTTATACTCGAGGTGAACAAGAAGGTTCTCCCGATGTGGTTATCGATATGTTGAAAGTTTTCCTACTTGATGTATATGCTTTACTTGATCCCGGTGCTACACTATCTTTTGTGACGCCATATATGGCTATGAGGTTTGATGTACTCCCTTATGTGTTGTTAGAACCTTTTTCTGTCTCTACTCATGTTGGTGATTCTATTTTGTCTAAGAGGGTCTATAGAAAGTGTCCCGTTTCCTTGTGCCATAAAGTTACTCTTGTTGACTTAGTAGAGCTTGATATGTTAGACTTTGATGTTATCTTGGGTATGGATTGGATGCGCTCATGCTATGCTTGTATTGATTGTAGAACTCGTGTAGTCAAGTTTCAGTTCCCAAATGAGCTTATCCTAGAGTGGAAGGGGGGAAATTCTATGCCTAAGATTCAGTTTGTTTCTTATCTTAAAGCTAGAAAGATGATTTCTAAGGATTGATTTTACCATATGGTTAGGGTGAGGGATATAGATTCTAAAATCCCTTATTTTGAGTCTGTCCCCGTTGTAAGTGAATTTTCGAAAGTGTTCCAAGATGACTTGCCTGGTATTCCTCTCGAGCGGGAAATAGACCTAGGCATTGACCTTCTCCCAGATACGCAACCTATTTCTATTCCTCCTTACCGTATGGCTCCGGTGGAACTTAAGGAGTTGAAAGAACAGTCAAAAGGTTTGTTTGATAAGGGTTTCATCCGACCGAGTATCTCTCCATGGGGTTCTTCAATTTTGTTTGTTAGAAAGAAAGATGGTTCTCTTCATATGTGTATTAATTATCGACAGTTGAACAATGTGACCATTAAGAATAAGTATCCTCTCCCAAGGATAGATGATTTGTTTGACCAACTTCAAGGAGGAAGTTATTTTTTTAAGATTGATCTACGATCAGGTTATCACCAATTGAGGATGAAAAATGATGACATTCGAAGACAACTTTTCGAACTCGGTATGGTCATTATAAGTTTCTGGTGATGTTTTTGGGTTGACTAATGCTCTAGCGGTGTTTATGGAATTGATGAATAGGGTGTTTAGACAATACATTAATATGTTTGTGATTGTGTTTATCCATGATATTTTGATCTGTTCAAGGAGTGAGAATGAGCATGTTGACCGTTTGAGGATCGTATGGAAAGTTCTTAAGGACCAACAACATTTTGCAAGTTTAGCAAGTGTGAATTTTGGTTAAGGTCTATAGCTTTCCTCGGTCATATTGTTTCGAGTAAGGGTATTAAGGTAGATCCTAAGAAGACGTATATGGTCAAAGGTTGGCCTAGACCTCTAACTACTTCAGATATTAGAAGTTTCTTGGGTTTGGCCAGTCACTATGGAAGGTTTGTGTAGGGTTTCTCATCGATTGCCTCTCCTTTGACGGCTTTGACACAAAAGGAGGCTAAATTTGTGTGGTCCGAAGAGTGTGAAAGAGTTTCCAAGAGTTGACAGATAAACTAACCTCCGCTCTAGTGTTGACCTTATCGGAAGGAATGGATGGTTTTGTGGTGTATTGTGATGCCTCGAGAATTGGGGTAGGGTGTGTGCTAATGCAAACTAGGAAAGTTGTTGCCTATGCCTCAAGGCAACTTAACGTCCATGAGAAGAATTATCTGACTCACGACCTTGAGTTAACGGCGATCATTTTTGCCTTAAAAATTTGGAGACACTTGTTGTACGGTGTTCATGTTGATGTGTTTACCAACCACAAGAGTTTGCAATGTGTTTAATAAAATATATTTGAATCTTCTCCATAGAAGGTGGCTTGAGTTATTGAAGGATTATGACATGAGTGTCCTTTATCACCCGGTAAAACTAATGTGGTAGCAGATGCTCTTAGTCGATTGTCCATGGGTAGTCTTGCTCATATTGAAGAAGGAAAGAAATAGTTGGTTCGAGATGTTTATAGATAGGCTTGGTGAGGTGTTCAACTAGTGGACTCCACCAAAGGTGGTGTAATTGTTCACAATGGTTCCGAATCATCTTTTGTGGAGGATGTGAAAGCCAAGCAAGGTCTTGATCCAATTTTGGTAGAATTAAAAGAGGTGGTGCATAAGAAATCCGTTGAGGCTTTCTCCAAAGGGGGAGATGGTGTGCTTAGATACCAAGACCGGTTGTGTGTTCCGAATGTGGATGACTTGAGGGAACAAATTTTGACCAAAGCCCATGGTTTGCGGTATTCTATTGACCCGGGAGCCACCAAGATGTACCGTGATTTATGGGAGGTTTATTGGTGGAATGGGATGAAGAAAGATATTGCGGGATTTGTGGCTAAGTGTCCAAATTTCCAACAAGTAAAGGTTAAGCATAAAAAATCGAAAGGTTTGTCCCATGATATTAGCATTCCTACTTGGAAGTGAGAAGACTTAAATATGGACTTTATAGTTGGTTTTCCTCGCACCCGATGACAACATGTTTCTATTTGGGTGATACTAGATTGGATGATGAAATCAGCTTAATTCCTTCCCATCAAAGTTTCTTATTCGGCGGAGGGCTATGCCAAGATGTACTTGAGAGAAATGGTAAAGTTGCATGGAGTGCCTTTGTCCATTATTTTCGATCGTGGCACCCAATTCACTTCTCAATTTTGGAGGTCATTCCAAAAGGGTATTGGCACTAAGGTTAAGTTTAGGACGACTTTTCATCCCCAAATCGATGGGCAAGAGGAACGTACTATCCAAACTTTGGAAGATATGTTAAAGGCTTGTGTGATTGATTTCAAGGGCAATTGGGATGACCATTTGTCGTTGATTGAGTTTGACTACAATAATAGCTATCACTCGAGTATCGATATGGCTCCATTTGAGGCCTTATATTATAGGAGGTGTAAGTCTTCTATTGGTTGGTTTGAGGTGGGTGAAGTTGCCCTAATAGGTCTCGAACTGGTACAAGAGGCCATGGAGAAAGTTCGGCTTATAAGGGAAAAGTTAAGAATGACTCAAAGTAGAAAAAAGTTGTATGCTGATGTGAGAAGGAGGGATCTAGAGTTTGATGTTAACGATTGGGTTTACTTGAAAATCTTACCCATAAAGGGTGTAATGAGGTTTGGTAAGAAGGGGAAGCTTAGTCCTCGGTGTGTAGGCCTATATCAAATTTTGAGACGTATTGGTAAGGTTGCTTATGAGTTAGATTTACCAAATGAGTTGGCATCGGGGCATTCGGTTTTCCATGTCTTTATGCTTAAGAAGTTTGTTGGAGATCTGACATCCATAGTTTCCCTAGAAGGGTTGGGAGTTGATGAAAGTCTTTCTTATGAGAAAGTTCCAGTTGAGATTTTGTACCTGCAAGTTAAAAAGTTGAGAAACAAGGAAATAGCTTCCGTGAAGGGTTTGTGGGGGAATCAATTAGTTGAGGGTTCTACTTTGGATGCCGAGGCCGGTATGAAGTCCTGATATCCTCATCTTTTTCCTTCTACTCTTATTCTAGCTTGAGGTGATGATTGTCCTCTTGGATTGTCCTTTGTTTTGGGAGTCTTGTGTATTATGTGTTCCATGAATTCCTTATGTGATGAATGTTCATGAAAGCTTCTGTTTTGAAAGAAAATGAGTTTATATGACTGATTTTCCTCATGTTGTGGTGCATTGAGTATGAGTCATGAGATGAGTAAATTGCATATAGGCTCCATGAGATTGTGTTAAGCATGCTTTTAGCTTGGAAAAGGTAGTTCCTCCTTGAACATGGGAAATGTTGAAATTTCATGCATAATGGGTTGTTAGATGTAGTTCCTACTTCCTTCTGATGCATTGAGTATGTTTAGTTTGGAGATGAAGTTCCTCCTTGGTTTTGTCTATGTTGATGGGCTGCTAGTATTGAGTCTTTACGTCTGATAGGTATCTAGAAATGTCATTCGAGGATGACTTTTCCCAAGGGGGAGATAATATAACACCTCGGAAATCTAGTAGACTAAACTAGGCCTAAGTGAGAGGGCTAGCCAAGGAAGACGGGAAGAGCCAAGGAAGAGGGCTAGGGCAGCCCACTTTTCCATAGCCACTGCCCCACCTTCCACGACCACCACCACGGCCAGAGGTGAGGACCTCGGCTCGTGGTGTGGCTCGTGGTAGGCTAGGCAGTAGCTACCCCAAGGTTGCCCAAAACAGCCTCCTCCACACGAGAACCTTGACAACTCGTGCAGGCTCCCACTGGCCGTGGGACTGCTCGTGGTCTTCACTTAGTTTTTAGGGGTTAAGAGGGGTGGCACCCTAGCTACTGGTCCAAAGAACACGAAGGGCACCACGGCTCGTGGTAGGGACCATGGCTCGTGGGACCTCACGTGATCATTAGGCAGACCACTGTAAGCTAGGGGCAATTGGGTCTTTTCGGGTTTTAATTAGATTAATACCATGTCGTTTTGACTAAGCCTAATACCCCTATATAAGTCATTTTAACCCCAAAACTCACCCATTCAAGTCATTATTTCCAAAGTCCAAAAGAAAATCAAAGATCTTCCTCTCCAAAATATTTTTCTCTCTAGAAACTTAATAAAGAAGAAATGATTCAAGCTAGGATCAATGTCAAGCCTCAATTCCTCCATTGATTTTAAGCTTTGGGCTTTGAGGTATGAAAGTTTTAATCCATGGATTCCTTTCATCTATGGAGTTCATAAATTTCTCAATTTCAAAGATTAGAATTCCCCAATTAAGTTAGGGTTTTCTTCAATTATCATGGATTCGCTAAATTATTGATTTAAATGAGTGAATTATGATCTACTATGCATGAATTGGTGAATTAATGACTTTATGATGATTTCGCCCATCAACCCATGTAATCCCCATGTTTTCAAGTTATGAATCATATGATGTGGTATTTTGATCTTCAAGGAAGAGTTTTATGAAATTAGACATGTATTGCAAGTTTACATGTATTTACGATGAAATCCGAATGTAACCCATATTTTCTGAGAGTTAATGATTGAAAGTGGGTTTTGACCTCAAGAGGTAAATTATGGACTTATGCATTGATTTATGAAATCTATGCAAATGTTTTAGGGGTGGTTTGAGAGTAAAGAACCAATGATGATGTTGTGTTGTGAAATGATAATCTCACTAAAACACATACTATCATGATGTGAACTATTTCCTCAAATAAAAGGGATTCTTAGGTTGAAAGGCTTTCTCACCTAATTAAATCAAAGACAAGGAGCTATCTTAATGAAACTAGCTTGAATTGGTTGTCCAAGGCACCTTTTCATGAGTAATGAAGTTAAGTAAGAAATGACTATTTCGTGGGAATTTATCCTTAGCACTGAGTGGATATTGAATACGAGATGGAAGCTTTCACGTAGTAGAGTCCGGGTTTCCAAAGTAATCTCATATGATGGAATCCCTCACGTAATAGAGTCTGGGTTTCTAGTAGCAATCTCCTTATCCCATAACTATGTGCCCCCATAGGATGATTGTCTAAAGAGACGTTAGCTAGAGGATCCAATTAAGCTAAAAGTTGAGGTTCTACCTTTGGCAAGTAGCACAACCCGTTGTGGTGTGGGAGACACCGGGGGATCATGTTATAGTTCACAAGGACTCATGTCAATTAAGGCTAACTCCCCACAAGTATGAATGAACTAAGGTTACTTCAAGAAGTATCGTATATGAGTTCAAAGGTTTTAAAGAGGAAGTTAGCTTGCATTAACCATGATTTATGACTTATGTTTTATAACTCTTTCATATGATGTTAAACTTGGTCAATTGCATGTCATGAAATGATATGTCCCTTTTAGCATGCTTTTAAATGTTTTATGCATGGCTATCATACTTGATATATTGTTTTGTACTAACACATACTCTTGCCTTCATTTTCCCAAATGTAGGGTCTGATATTCAGGATGCTCAGTTTTGTGGCTAGTAGGTGACTTGATTGATTTCATAGCTTTGTTGATTCCTCATGCTTCGAGGACGGAGTTTTATTGTTTTAGTTTCTTTCATTTATTTCTCTTTTGGACATGATGTATGGGCTAGGCCCAATTTTATTCAACTGTATTAGATGGCTATAATGAGACAAGTGTATTAGACTTCCTCTTGGCTTTTATAAAATGTTTTGGACTTGGATTATTTTTACTCTTATTGTTCTATATCTTATGTTATGAAGACTAAGTGGCTTGTATGGAGTCCTTCGGAGTTCTATATGCCATGTTACATCTAGGGGGTACCCGTCGGTCATGACAAGGACGAAGGACCTTCCATGGAAGCATAGTTTAGGATGGTACCCTGATGTTTGCCTAATCAAGACACAACTTCCGATGCAAGTGTCTACGATTGTATAATAGTTTAGTAACCCAACCAAGGGTTGGGATCGTTCCCAAGGGAGTGGTTTTGAGAATTAATAGAAAAATTAAATTTAGTTCTAACTAGTCATAGCTAAAACTATTAATGATTAAAAATATTGTAAGTTAAAGGGGGACACAAGAGTATCAATTAACAATGGGGAATTTTGTCAGTAGTGAGTAAGAAACAACAAATATACACTGATTTCTAAGTAATGAGAGGGGATCCTTGGGATGTGACGGGAATACAGGTTAAGCTTGATTATTGGGTACATGCTTTTGATAGAAGATTCATAAAATAATTGTGACTAGGCTAAACTTTAAGGGGATAACCTCTCAGATGAGTCCACAAATCGGACACATTTAGGGATTTATTTTGATAGAAATAGTGTCCTCAAATGCTTATTTTGTCTCAATATCTGATGAAAACTCGTAAGTTTCAGGTATTTGAAGTTTTAGTGGAAGTATGGACACTTAGGCATAAAAAGGAACAAAAAGGCTTAAAAGAACGAAGAAGTTGAAGCCTGCGCATCGCCAAGCACGCTTGGTGATTCACCGAAAGGACGCACTCCGCCCTTTGTTCCAGTACGCGAAGCCTTGAAGGAGCAGGATCAAAAAGACAATGAAAGGAGCAGTCATAGTTTTGCCGAATAATTTTGCGAAGCAGTACTAGGTTGCCCAATGACACAGAGTACGACGATGCTGAAGACTAGTGCAAGACGGCGACGAACTACACCAAAGGCTGAATCGCCCAGTTAATCGGTGATTCCGACTAACCTCGTCGAAAGATCCGCTAGCACTATTTTCTGAATTCTATAAATACTAAACTTGTTATTAATTTTTAAGAGTCGAACATTTATTTTAATTTCCAGAATAGAATAATACTTTTTGGGATATTTTCTCTCTAGTTTGGAGAGGGTTTTTGGGAGACTTGAAGAAAGAAGGATTTCATCTTCCCCAAGTTGGAAGTGGGTCTTCTCCATTCTTCTTCCTTTGCTTAGATCAAGGTTTAATTCCTAATACTCATTTCATTTTAGTATCATTTCAGGTGTATTTTGTTATTTCTTGATGTGTGGTTAAAAAACCCCATTCTTGGGGTGTGATTTAGCAAATATGTGTTGATATTGTTGCTGGGTCTTGCTTGCTGATAGGATAGATGTATTTTAATGGTGATTTCACCTAGTGGTTGTGGTTTAATGGGTTTGTAGTTACAAATACAAAACCACCCATGTGTTTTCGGCTTGCCTGAGAGGGAGGTCGTGAAACCAAGACCACTAGATTGATGGCCTAAGGAGTGGGTCGACATGAGGTTTAACCCGAGAGGGTGAGCCCTAGTCCCATATCCTAACACTCAGCTCGAGAGAGTGAGTAGGGTAAGGCGTAGGGTGGCCTTCATGCGGCAAATTGGTGTCCGAGAGGAACGCATTTGAAACGGGGTAAGTTGCTCGAGAGGGAACTTATTTCCATCTAAAGCTTAGCCTAGTTACTATTATGTTGCAAATTTCCTATCGAAAGCATGTACCGAATGATTTATCTCAACTTTTATTGCGGTCACACCCCAAGAACTTGTCCCCATACTTGATCATCTCTTGTATTTTTTGTTGTTTTTACTACTTGTGACAAAAAACCCCAATTGATATTTGACACTTTTGTGTCACCCCTTTTAATTTACAATGTTTTTAATCGTTAATGTCTTTAGACATGACTAGTTAGAACTAAACTTTATTTTTCTACTAATTCTCAAAACCAGTCCCTTGGGAAACGGCCACAACCCTTGGTTGGGATACTATATTATCGACGATCGTAGACACTCGTACTATAGGTTAGTGTCATTGGTCACGATAAGCATCAAAATTGCACAGCTTCCGGGGAGTGGTGTTATTTGAGAATTCTTAGTTAAGTAGAATTTTTTATTCTTCTTAGTTGTAGTTTTACTTGCTTAATTTTTAGTTTTGTTTTGCTTGCTTGTGTATTGAAACAGGAAAGATGAGCATGAATAGTAACTATGGGTACCAAATGGACCAAGTGCTATCTTCTCTCTACCCAGAGCCAAAAGAGGGGTGGCCTCATGAAAATGAGGCAAACCTCACTAATGGAACTTGAGTGAGGAGTTGCGTCGTGCCACGACGTTAAATAAGATGTTTCTTGGGAGGCAACCCAAGGTTTTACTACTTTATTTTTTCTTTAAGAAATAATGGTGTGTTGTTTGTGTAGGTTGAAATATGAAAAGTGAGTGAAAAGTGCAAATGGGCGAGCCGAAGGTCTAGTCGGCGCATCGCCGAAGAAGTTAGCGACCTCAACTTAGACCGTCGTTGGACTAAAGACAACTTCAAATTGGAGTCTGTAAAATTTGGCCTACCCAAGAAATTATTGGCGAATCATCGATCTGGTCGGCGATTGTGATCTAGTCCACCGTTTGGACCCCCAGTTTAACTGGAGGTCCAGTAAAACTCAGTGAGGTAAGTATCCACTCAGCGAGTCGCCAAATAGATCAGCGACCACGACTAATGTCGCTGAATGGGTTAGAACTGGACGGTTTCTTAACAGGCCAAAGGTTTAAACTTCCAACTCTTTCACTTTCCTTCGCTTTTAATCTTCCAAATCTTGCATCTAGTTAGTATTTTAAACATTTTTGCATTCCATAAGTACTTTGGTTGTTGATTTGTGCTCGGAGTTGGATTTCATTACTGCCTAGCATTTCAAAGTACTTTAATTGGCATAACAGTTGGTTTTCCGAAACCCGAGTTTACTTTCAAAAATTTGGTACTCATTTGCAATGATCACATTGTATTGTCGTGTGCTGGTCCTTCTGAGGTGACCCTGGGCACTGATTCCCAGATCTCGAGCACTACACAAGGCACTGATGCCCAGACAGATGGAGCGACTGCATAGACAGTATCCCCTCTTTACCTCCCTCTCTATCTTTATTTATTTTGACTTTTGGATATCTATATTTACATTTGAGGACAAATTGCTTTTTATTTGTGGACGGGTGAGGCCCACCTTTGTGTGCTATTCGTGAATTGTGTTTCGTTTATATATTTGGGCTATTCTGTTTAAATTGTGTTTACACTATTTTCTGTGGATGTTTGAGCTTGTCGATCCTTTTATTTAAATTGCAAAATGATTTTGACCCTTCCGAAAAAATTTCATTTTTCAGAAAATTTTGCCACCTCTTATGTTGAAAGTGGTTGTTCTTGTACAAATTCAAGTCTCAGTTTCGATCAATACCGATGACTTGAATAGTGCTCTCATTCGAACAAACGCGAACGTGCGGCTACGACAAGAACAAATGAAGTTGCATAGACAATATGTGAACTCTTTGGATCTCGTTGTGATTAGCCATTTCTCAAATTGATTCTCTTGTAATGACCGTTGCTCACTAGCGAAAGTGTGTAGTCTTGTTTGACTTAAGTGTCGATGCCTTGTGTGATGAGCTTACTTTGAACGTTTCATGAATAAACCTAGAATTTGGCCCGTTAGTCTGATTGATTTAGTAAGGTGTGCTCTTGAGATGATCTTAGTCAACTTTTGAAGAGTGTGAGCCAATTTGTCATATACCTCTTCTGTGGCCTACCCGTGAGCGTGTGAAACTCTCTTGAACACCCTTTGAGCCTTACCTTTCTTTGAAAGAACCTTGATGAACCCTAGACCTTACCTGATCCACTACTTGTAATCCTCTTGATTTGTGGTTTAGTGAATAGTCAAATTAGGCCAAAAGCCTAAGTTGGGGGTGTGGTGAAAAAAGAAAAGGAGAAGTCAAGAAATGCAAGAAAAGTCTCCCTTAATCCATGGTGTTGCAGAAAAATGGAAACCCTCCATATAAAAAAAAAGAAAAGAAAAGAATGAAAAAGAAAAGTTGTGGAATAAAAGTACAAAAGAAATTGGGTTTCCAAGCAATCCATGGAGGTTAATAAAAAGATGACTTAGAAGCACTAGAAAAAGAATTGATAAAGGAAAAGAAGGGGATGCCTTGAGAATACCACATCTCATGAGGAAAAAGTCAATGAGCCTAAATGACCACACCTTTGCACTCAGCCCCATTACAAGCCTTAGAAATACCTTTTTGATCTTGAGTGAGCCGGACCGAAGATCGATCGGAAAATAAGGGCAAGCCTATGGGTAAAAACATGCATTGTGCTCCTCTTTTTTTAGTGTGAGCGTTGCATTTGATTCCTGATCTTGAATTGATTAACTTCTATGTGTGAAGATGGAATCATTCTTTATGTGAGGGCATTTTAGATACTTTTTGTTGGGCTTGAACTTGCACAAGTAACAAGTATTGCGAGCATGAGAATCTTTGGTAATTGTGTGTCACAACATGAATCTTTGAGTGCACAATTGATCCTTGCATAAGTAAATTGAGTCTTGTTGTGTGCATTCATGATTGAGTCTTGTGTAGCACTGTTTGAGACACCCTTTTTGAACGGCTGAACTTAAGTTTGCTTGAGGACAAGCAAAATTTTTAAGTTGGCCGTGTTGATGAGTCCACCAATTGGACTCATTTAGGGCTTTATTTTGATAGAAATAGTGTCCTCAAATGCTTATTTTGTCTCAATATCTGATGAAAACTCGTAAGTTTCAGGTATTTTAAGTTTTAGTGGAAGCATGGACACTTAGGCACAAAAAGGCTGAAAAGAACAAAGAAGCTGAAGCATGCGCATCGCCAAGCACGCTTGGCGATTCGCCAAAGGGACACACTCCGCCGTTTGTTCCAGTACGCAAAGCCTTGAAGGAGCAGGATCAAAAAGGCGATGAAAGGAGTAGTCGGCATTTCACCAAATAATTCTGCGAAGCAGTACTAGGTCCCCCAATGACACAGAGCACAATGATGTTGAAGGCTAGTGCAAGATGGCGACGAACTACACCAAAGGGTGAATCGCAGAGTTAATCGACTATTTCGACTAACTTCGTCGAAAGATCCGCCAGCACTATTTTCTGAAGTCTATAAATACTAAACTTGTTATTAATTTTTAAGAGTCGAACATTTATTTTAATTTCTAGAATAGAATAGTACTTTTTGGGATATTTTCTCTCAAGATTGGAGAGGGTTTTTGGGACACTTGAAGAAAGAAGGATTTCATCTTCCCCAAGTTGAAAGTGGGTCTTCTCCATTCTTCTTCATTTGCTTCAATCAAGGTTTAATTCCTAATACCCATTTTATTTTAGTATCATTTCAGGTGTATTTTGTTATTTCTTGACGTGTGGCTAAAAACCTCATTCTTGGGGTGTGATTTAGCAAATATGTGTTGATATTGTTGTTGGTTCTTGCTCGCTGATAGGATAGATGTATTTTAATGGTGATTTCACTAGTGGTTGTGGTTTAATTTAATGGGTTTGTAGTTGTGAATACAAAACCACCCATGTGTTTTCGGCTTGCCCGGGAGGGAGGTCGCGAAACCAAGACCGCTAGACTGATGGCCTAAGGAGTGGGTCGACATGAGGTTCAGCCCGAGAGGGTGAGCCCTAGTCCCATATCCTAACACTCAGCTCGAGAGAGTGAGTGGGGTAAGGCGTAGGCTGGACTTCATGCGGCAAATGGGTGTCCGAGAGGAACGTATTTGAAACAGGGTAAGTTGCCCCAGAGGGAACTTATTTCCATCTAAAGCTTAGCCTAATCATTATTATCTTGCAAATTTCCTATCAAAAGCATGTACCCAACGATTTATCTCAACTTGTATTGCGGTCACACCCCAAGAACTTGTCCCCATACTTGATCTTCTCTTGTAATTTTTTGTTGTTTTTACTACTTGTGACAAAACCCCATTGAATTTGACACTTTTGTGTCACTCTTTTTAATTTACAATATTTTTAATTGTTAATGTCTTTAGCTACGACTAGTTAGACCTAAATTTTATTTTTCTACTAATTCCCAAAACCACTCCCTTGGGTCACGACCCCAACCCTTGGTTGGGTTACTATATTATCGATGATCGTAGACACTCGTATTGTAGGTTAGTGTCGTTGGTCACAATAAGCATCACTCTCTCTTGAGCAACTTACCCTGTTTCAAATGCGTTCTTCTCAGACACCCACTTGTCACATGAAGACCAGCTTACGCCTTAACCCACTCACTCTCTCGAGCTGAGTGTGTGGACATGGGACTAGGGTTCACTCTCTCGAGCTGAACCTCATGTCGTCCCATTCGCACTGGCCATCAATCTAGTGGTCTTAGTTTTACGACCTCTCTCTCGAGCAAGCCTAAAACACATGAATAAACTTGTATTTGCAACTACAAATTCATTAAATTCATCCACAACCACTAAACGAAATCACATTTAAACTACGAATAGACTATGAGCAAGCAAGACCCAACAATTATCTTAACCCATATTCGCTAAATCACACCCCAAGAATTGGGGTTTTTAGCCACACATGTATAAGAGATAGAAATTTATACCAAATTGACCTTGCATTCAAATGGGTATGAAGATTTAAGTTTTGATACAGACCAAGATGGAAGAATCCAAGAGATCCAAATCCAAATCTTGAAGATGAAACCCTTTGGAACTTCAAATCTTCAAAACCCTCTCAAACTAAAAGCAAAAATATAAAAAAACTACTATTCTATATGAAAATTACAATAATTGTTCGACTCCTAAAACTACAACTCTAACTAGTATTTATAGTTTTCACATATTTGTGCTGCAGCGAATCATTCAGCGTCGTTAGTCAGAATCGATGATCAATTCGGCGATTCACCCTTTGGTGTAATTCATCGCCGTCTTGCACCAGCCTTCAGCATCGTCGTGCTCTGGGTCATTGGGCAACATGGTACTGCCTCGCGGAATATCTCGGCGATGCGCCGACTGCTCCCTTTTTCCGCCGACTTGATATTTTCCTTCAGGGCTCAGCACACTGGAACAAAAGGCGAAGTAAGACCCTTCGGCGACTCGCCAAGTGGACTCGGCGATCCTCAAGCCTTCATTTCTTCATTTTTTTCAGCCTTTCTGTTCCTTTTTGCGACGTAGTGTCCATGCTTTCCTTCTAACTTCAAATACCTAAAACTTAAGGGTTTTCATCAGATATTGAGATAAAATAAGCATTTGAGGACACATTTTTTATTAAAATAAAGCCCTAAATGAGTTCAATTTGTGGACTCATCATACCCCTGCGTAGGACTGATTATTTGTATTCATTTTCCCTACTATGTATTCCCATTCACTTTATTCATAAAGTTTGTATAAATTTGGGTTTTGGGGCTATGTGATGTTTCTAATGATGGTATACATCCCTCAAATCGTTAGGCCTACCCATGGCACAAAAGGATCACATATTTGTTTAGAACGCGTGATAACTGTCTATGTGTTATAACCGCTTATGTGAATATGTTGCTTTATTTGATGATGTGCAAGCATAATCTTTGGGAAATTTTCTAGAATCACCTAAGCACAAATATCAAGTCACTATCATCTCAGAAAAGGATCGATTCTTCATCTCAAATCAAATAGAGATTCAAACTAGTCGAGTTAGGTAGGACCTGAATTCTCTTCTATGAGATACGTAGGCAACCTTTCAAGGCTCGGTTTTTTTTTTGTTGATAAATTCTATCTTTTTCAACTTTTGCAAGGAGACTAGAGTTTCATACAAATTGAAATCAAAACTATGACGATGAAAGATACAACATGACCTTGAATAACGCAAGTCAACCTTTCTGTCACTAATCCCAAAAACTAATAGACAAATTCCTATCTATTTAGTCATTTTTCTATATCCTTGGGCTAGTTTAACTTCAAGTGAAGCGATTCCTATGTGTTTGCGGTCATGTGTGTGGTATTTTGTATTATTTATCATCTACACAAACTAACACATTTGTCGTTGGAGTTATTTTTCTTTATCATGTAATCAAATATGATTTATGTTGAGAAAATGGCTGAACATTCATACTTCACAATGTCTAAAGATCTCAAATATTCCTTCTCTGACCAAAGTTTGTCAAAAGGAAAAGAAAATGTGGTTGAACATAATGGAAACATTCATTTGATTGAAAATATAGTGAATGACCCTATCATTGCTGAACATAATAAGTTGATTGCACAATTATTACAACAAATTGGTGAAATGAGGGATGAAATGGATAAGACCCGTGATTTGACAAATCTGACTATCATTGCCAACACTCCTACTCCAAACAATGAAAGGCCTTCACTCCATTTTCCTACTTCAAATCCAACATCTGAATATCTTCCAACCAATTCATCCACCGCTACAATTCCATAACCTCCCATCATCGACTTAACCACTCTTAACCCACATCATGCTAGCTCCTCACACCAAAAGTTACCTACCCCTCAAACGCAAAATACCAACAGTCTCTCGAATTTTCCTCTCGTTCATCAAATCCCTACTCAAATTGTTCAAAACTTACCTACCACTCAACCCATACCTTTAAAAACTGATTTTTATATTCCAATATCACCATATTTGTACCCTTTCTTTACTACACATTTTGAACTCAATCATTATGAGAAGAATAAGGAGTGGAAGGTCATAGAAGTAGCGACTAAGCAAAGCATCAGAGAGGAAGTTATGAATTCAATGAAGGAATTCAATACACCCTAGATATTGTGGAGTTAAACTATGAAGATTTGTGCATTCATCTACATTTAGACTTGCGGAAGGTTTTAAAATACAAGAATTTCATTTTTTTAGTGGAATTGAAAATCCTTTTGCTCATTTGAAGGCTTATTGCGACCAATTTGTAGGAGTTGGAATAGAAGAGGTTTTATTAATGCGGCTCTTTAGTTGAAGTCTGAAAGGAGAAGCTTTTGTATGGTTTATTCTCAAGAAATTAAACAATGGAAAAGTCAGAATTCCTTGGCTAAAGACTTCATTGAAAAGTTTGGTTACAATGTAGAATTCATTCATGATCGATACTCTTTTGAGAGAATCAAACAGAAGTCTTTTGAAAGCTATCGAGAATACGCTTACCGTTGGAGAAAAGAGGCTACAAAGGTTAGGCTTCCCATGACCCACAGGGATTATTGAAGTCTTCGTGTGCATTCAAGAGCCTGAGTACTATAATAGGATGTTGCTCATTTTAGGCGCAAAGTTCACCGACATAGTCAAAATTGGTGAATCTATTAAAGATGGTCTCAAGATCGGAAAAATCACCTGAATGACTGCCCAAGTTGAATCCTCAAGGAAATTGAAGAGGAAAAGGGAAGATTTTTCCTCTGTCTCATTTGAATATAGCAAAAAATCAAAGAGTCATGCCGGTCTCAATGTTCGAAAGCCCTTACCATAAAAAATCTACCCTTAGCTCCGCAAAATTCTTACCCCATCTTTTATGTCCAACCAAATTACCAAGCTCCACCACCAAGTTATCCAAATTTCCAATCAAATTACCAATATCCATTTTCAAATTACCCAAATGTTCAATCAATTTACCAAGTCTCTTTGTCAAATTACCAAAATGCCCCTATTATCTATCAAATTCTACAATACCCAAATTTCCAAACACCTGAACCTACTCGCCAAAATCCTCTACTTTATCATCAAGTACCTCCACCTCTGTGAAATAATTACAATCTTCCTCGTCCAAAACATGAGAAGAAACCTTCTCGAATCTTTTACTCCATAGGTTGAAAGTCGAACTCAGCTTTTTGAGAGATTAAAAAAAGTTGGTCTGATACAAACAATTAATCCAAAAACTGTCAATCTCAATTCCAGACATTACAAGTTCAATCATCGTTGTGCTTACCATTCAGGAGGTGTAGGACATACAATTGAGAATTGCATCAATTTGATGCATAAAATTCAGGACTTGATTGATCAAAGAATTGTCACTCTTCAAACTGTCACTTTCAATGGCAATAGTAATTATCTGTCGAATCGTGGAGGGTTTACCATTAACATGATCGAGGTCGTTGGTGTGTAAATAAAGTTGTTATCCCAACCAACCTTGATAACCTTGAGAAAGTTATACCTTCACTAAGCATAATTGAGAAATCCAAATTTATGGTCATGGTAGCACATCAAGCTTTTGTTTTAGTACCAAGAGAGGGTCAAAACAAGAATGGGATTAATCGTGTTCCACCAAAGTCTTTTCCTCATTTGTGCCAATCCTTTTTGGTAGAAGAATATTCCAATGATGATGGTCTTGGAAAAGGAATTGGGGATCTTTTTGAAGAAGGTGATGTTGTGCTTAAAGAGATGATCAAGACACCAAGCATATGAGACGTCGAGCCAATGGAGCAAGTACTTAATTGGACATCCACTCCGGTCTTGATTCCTCGCTCATATTGATAGACAAAGATAAATTTTATGCCATTGCTAAAATTGGTGATAGTCCGAAGGATGCCCAGAACCCACCTTTTATGTCTTTTTATCTAATTATATTTTAATTTCCCTCATAATATTTTGAAAAAAGAAAAATGGCCCATGGTCATGGCCAAAGTTCGTATATCCTTATTTTCAAATAAGGCCACCTCTATTGCGAAAAAATTATTTCACTTGCTTTAATTCTGCTATCTAACAATCTTTGTTTCAGTAAAAATAATTTTATATTTGTCAACATGATGTCATGTCACAAGCTGAATGAACAAATGAGGTAGATGACGATGTGTTGTAAGAGTATGATGAGGAGATCATGATATTTGACTACATTGTTAGAGAATTGAAACAGTTCGAGAACCAGGATAAGTCAAATCTGGATAAGGCAAAAACAGTGAATCTAGATATGGATAAATGTGTCAAACAAGCACAAATCAACGTCATTCTAACGGAAGCTCAGAAAAGTGAACTCGTCAGTTTGCTTAGACAATATGTCAATACATTTGTTTGATGACATGTGGTGATTGAGCATAGATGTTTACCTTGCAAGTTGCCAATCGACTCAGATGCTATCAAGAGTTATTATGTTTAAAGAATCAAAGTTTCTTTTTTCTCTTTTCTTTGTAATCACATCATTTTCTTGTAATCACATCATTTGTTTGTAATCATCTTATGTTTTACAGTTAGAAAATTATCTCTTGTAAGGGACTACATCTTACATGAATTAACAAGAGCAAGATACGTAGGCGGCCTGTATCGGACTCGGTCACTCCACTTTATCCATTTTCAATATTCCCCTATGTACTTAAACTACGTTCGACCTGAATTCTCCACTTTAAGATACGTAGGCGGCCTGTGTCGGCCTCCATTTTTTTCTTATAATTTTTTTCTATTTATGTCTAATCCTCGATAGGGGAACTATGTTTGACCTGATTCCTACATCAACGGGGTACGCAGGAGCCACATCGGTTCGATTATATCTCTCATAAGATTTCTATTTTCCATTACAATAGACACTGGGACATAATTTTTGAGAGGGACTCAAAAATTCTCAAGAAGATGATTTCTCCAACAAGTCAAGACTGAAGATACATTGTAAGTTGCAAGTGGGATTGTATTTTTGAGAGGGTCTAAAAAATTCTACAAGTCATATATTAACAGTTCAAGATACTCCAAGACAGACAAAAAAAATTTAGGATGGCCTCAAAAATTTCTTTAAGCATCACTAGAAGTTTATAGTTAATTTTGAATATTTCGAGCATGATTAGAAGTTTAAAGCTAACTTCAAATGATCTCTGGCATCCTTAATGTTCATAATCAACTTCAACAATCTTCGACACCGTTCGATTTCAGAGCCAGCTTCGAACCTTCCCAATTATAATAACTTTTGAGAGCACCATGTCATAAATTTCTCAAGCTTTAAGGATCTTTTTAATTCTCTGAAACAAGCTATCAAACACGTCAAAAGTTTTGAAGCAAGGACGTTCACTTAAGCTATGCATAACATGACATTTGACAGTGACCGTTTCCAAATTGATTCTCGAAAAATTGTTTTTCCTTAAATATTTTTTAATATGTCAAATATTTTGTATAATTTCACCTTATGTCTATCGAGAAGCAAGAGATTAGAGTGATCAACTGAAGATAGCTAGACAAGGAGCAAGCGATCGAAGAAGTCAACACATATTAGTTTGTTTTAAAAACTAATAATTTTTCTATGGATGCAGGTTTATAAGATTGCCTGAAGATCATCATATTCCTCCATCAACAAATATGGAGAACTCAAAAGGGCAAAGAGCTCCCAAAATTTGACAATCATTTTTGTAGGTACAAAAAAGTTATTGAAGTTCTTCAGAAGAAAAAATAGTTCAAAATACGAGCAACAACACCTCGTTCAAATCTCTGATAAAGCATGAGTCGCAATGAACACAAAATGTTTAAAATAGGAACAAGTGAAAGTATTACTCTCAATATGTACAAGCATCTACAATGACATCAAAATACATATTTCAACATAAAAAATGCTTGAACAATATTCACAAATTCCGTAGATACTAGACGCGTTAGTGTGAACCACCAGAGGATATAGTCTTTACCACCTAGAGGGACATTTCTACAGTATTATCAAATGAGATAATACCACCACCTAGAGGGACATCATCATTTTCACGTAGAGAGTCATTCGTATTATATTATTAGAGGTGATAATATCATTTCCAGGGCTGTCAATACATATTCAAACCGCCGAGAGGGCCATCATATATGCAAATTCCAAAAGGTCCATTGCATTTTCAAATGCCAAGAGGGCCATAAAATATTCAAACCGCCAGGAGGGCTATCATATATGCAAATGCCAAAAGTACCATTGCATCTTAAAAATTTCAAGAGGGCTATTACATATTCAAACTGCCAAGAGGGCCATCATATATCAAATTCCAAGAGAGTCATTACATATTCAAATCGCTAGGAGGGCCATCATGTATTCAAAATGCCAAGAAGGCTATAACGTATTCAACCCGTCAGAATGGCCATCATATATGCAGATGCCAAAAGGGCCATTGCATCTTCAAATTCCAAGAGGGCCATTACATATTCAAACCACCGGGAGGGTCATCATATATGCAAATGCCAAAAGGACCACTGGATCTATAAATTTCTAAAGGGCCATTACATATTCAATTAGTCGGGAGGGCCATCATATATGCAAATTCCAAAATTCCAAAAGGGCCATTGCATCTTCAAATTCCAAGAGAGACTTTACATATTCAAACCGCCGGAGGGCCATAATGTATTCAAAATGTCAAAAGGGACATTGCATCTTCAAATTCCAAGAGTGCCATTACATATTCAAACCATCGAGATGACCATTACATCTTTAAAATGACAAGAGGGCCATTGCATATTCAAACCACCGAGAGGGCCATCTGTATTATATTATCAGAGGTGATAATATCATTGTTGAAAGGGTCATTCATATCATCCTACCAATAGATCAACATCATCTTATCGATGAATCTTCATCATCATCATCCTACCAACAGATCATCAGCATTATCCTACCAATGGATCAACATCATCCTACCAATGGATTCTCATCATTATCCTACCAATGGATCAGCATCATCCTACCAATGGATCAACATCATCCTACCGACGAATCTTCATTATCTTTATCCTTTATCGTACCAATGGATCAACATCATCCTACCGACGAATCTTCATCATCTTTATCCTTTATCCTACCAATGGATCAACATCTACTAATGGATCAACATCAACATTATTCTACCAATGGATCATTGTCAATCATCACTCTATAAATGGAGCATCAACAATGGATTACATTATCAAAAAGTCATCATCATATCGCATCATATCAGTTAATCATCTACTACATCAAAACCGACGGAGGCTAACGTTAGAACATTTAAAGAAAATAACATGTGTCAACTATGGTAGAATATTTCACTTCTCAATTTAAATTACAACTTCTACTAATAAGTTTATTTCAGTCTTTATAGATAGCATCCAAGAGGATGAATTCTCAAACAAAATCATTGGTGCGGACGATACCATAAAGGATGCAGCACAACGTGAAACTTTTTCTTAGCAACGAACTGAGACATAGTTCGAAGAGAAGTATCAGACTCTTAGGACGCGAGCTGAGGAGCGTCTTTCACCAAAATAAAACCACACCCCTATTAGGGGACATGTGGGTAGTTCCTTGGATTTATCAGTTTTAGTTTCGCATCCGGAAGACTTAGACTCTCATCGGAGGCAACTTTCCAATTTGAGTGACAATGCACCAAGAACTTTGGATATTATGTATGTGTAAGTTCTTAATTATGGATGTGAAGTGCACAACATTCATGGCTAAAAGGTTGCAAACCTCTTATTCAGACTCAACTTATTTGCCACTCTTCCAAAACCAAAGGTTATCCTAGCATACTATATTTCCTTTTCAACAGATCGTGTGGATATACAAACAACCAGATTCCATGAGTTGAGGGATATGTAGGCGGGATCAATATTGAAAACTCGGTTGTACTCCAATATTCTCTCCTAAATCTTATTCTCGAGCATTCTGGTTCCTTCATAATTCGATATTACGATAGCTTTTGAACTCTTTCAAAATCATGCTTTAAATCAAGAATATCGAACTACAAGTGGCCTGAATTCTTATATAGCCTGAGATAGGTAGGAAACCCATATTCTGGGTTTGGTCATAATTCCTAAAGTCCGTACCAAAATCCTTTTCCTAAAGGATGAAGATGGGCCCAATCAAAATTAGATTTGTCAATTTCATTTGCCTCGAATATCTTTCATCAATCCAAGTCAAACGAGGGACAATTGTTGACACCCAATTTTGGACCTCCACATTATAGATTAATCATCGAGCCACTTCAATTTCAAACGATTTAAAATAATTTGTTTTATAAATTTCAAAAAAAAAATAGTTTGCAAGTTATTTTTAAATAGTTTTGTCATTGATTAAAATTTTTAAATAATATGTATGTTTTTACATAATAATTATAATTAATTTTATGGATATTAAAAAATTTATATAAAAAAAGATTTTATTTTTAGTTAAATATTTTATGAAATTAGTTAAGTTTTGTCACGACCCAAGGGTACCCCCTAGATGTAACATGGCGTATAGAACCCCGAAGGACTCCATACAAGCCACTTAGTCCTCCTAACATAAGAAATAGAACAATAAGAGTAAAATAGTCCAAGTCCAAAACATTTTATAAAACGAATAGTGTAAGTCTAAACTCTTGTCTCATCATAGCCATCTAATACAATATAATGAAATTGGGTCTAGCCCATACATCATGTCCAAAAGAGAAATACATGAAAGAAACCTAAAACAATAAAACTCCGTCCTCGAAGCATGAGAACTCACCAAAGCTCGGGAATTAATTAAATCACCAACTAGCCACGAAATTGAGCACCCTGAATATCGAACCCTATATTTGGGGAAAATGTAGGAAAAAGTATGCATTAGTACAAAACAACGTACCAAATATAATAGGCATGCATAAAACATTTAAAAATATACCAAAAGGGACATTTCTTTACACGACATGCAATTGACCAAGTTAAACATCATATTAAAGAGTTATAAAACATAACTCATAAATCATGGTCAATACAAGCTAACTTCTTCTTTAAAACTTTGAACTCATATGTGATACTTCTTGAAGTAACCTTAGTTCATTATTACATGTGGGGAAATTAGCCTTAACCGACATAAGACCATGTGAGCTATAACATGGAATCCAGTGTCTACCCTACACCGAAAAGAGGTGTCCTACTTGCCGAAGATTGAACCTTGAACTTCTAGCTTAAGTGGATCCACTAGCTAATCAACCTATGGGGAAACATAGTTATTGGATAAGGAGATTGCTACAAAAAAACCCGGCCTCTACTACGGGGAGCTTCTATCTCGACCTCTACTATGGGAGAGCTTCCTTGTCACTATCAATATCAACTCGATGCTAAGTATAAATTCCCACGGAATAGTCATTTCTTACTTGACTTCATTACTCATGAAAAGGTGCCCTGGACAACCAATTCAAGCTAGTTTCATTAAGATAGCTCCTTGTCTTTGATTCAATTAGGTGAGAAAGCCTTTCAACCTATGAATCCTTTCATTGTGAGAAAACCTTTCACATCATGCTAGTATGTGTTTTAGTGAGAATATACTTTCACAACACATCATCATCATAATTGGTACGTTATTCTCAAAGCACCCTAAAAACATTTACATATATTTCATGAACAATGCATAAGTCCATAATTTACCTCTTGAGGTCATAACCCACTTTCAATCATAAACTCTTAGAAAACATGGGTTAGACATGGATTTCATCATAAATACATGTAAAGTTTGCAATACATACTCAATTTCATAAAACTCTTCCTTGAAGATCAAAATCCCACATCATATGATTCACAACTTGAAAACATGGGGGGATTACATGGGTTCATGGGGAAATTGATGTATCATCAATTCATGCATAATAGATCATAATTCAATCATTTAAATCAATAATAAAGAGAACCCTTGATAATTTATGAAACCCCTAACTCAATTGGGGAATTCTACTATTTGAAATAAAGAAATTTAGGAACTCCGTGGATGAAAAGAATCCATGGATGAAAACTATCATACCTTGAGTCCAAATGCTAGCCTTCAAATGGAGGAATTGGAAGCTTAGCTTGAAACCCTAGGTGAATTCTTCTTTTTCTTCTTCATGTTTCGAGCGACAGAATATTTTGGAGAGGAATTTGGTTTCTTTCTGTGAAATTGGAAGAATGAATTAAATGGGTTAATTTGGGGTTGAAATAGCTTATATAGGGGTTCTAAATATAGGCAAAACGACATAGTATAGGAATTAATTAATTAGGAAAAGACCTAACTACCCTTGAACAATAACTGACAGCAGTGACCCACGGACCCAGTCGATGGACCGTGTTCTGACCCATAGCCCATCCTGGTGGACCGTCGTTTATGGTCAGAAAAGATGATCTTGGGGTCTTGAAGAACTGGCACTGACCATGAACCATGGTCTGACCTACGGTCCGGAGGTCGTGTCGTGGTCCTGGACCGTCAGACCCTACCCAGGCAAGCCAACCATGGACCACACCTACGGTCCATGGTCCAATCCACGGACCGTGGGTGGCTGGCATGGTTTGGCACCTACAACATTTGGAAAGCTGATTATTTTAGTCTTTTTGATACGAGGTGTTACAATATCTCCCCCTTGGGATCATTCGTCCTCGAATGAGATTTAAACATATAATAAAAGAGTAGGAGAGGAACTAACAACCCAACCTACAATGCAATGTATACAATCGACAAGGAACTATCGACTCCAAGTTAGGATGTTCTCAAAACATCATAAGAGGGGTGAAACCAACTCTATCAGCTCATTATGCATGCAATGCACATAAATAAGGAGGAAACTTCAACTCCAAGCTCAACATACTTGTTGCTCCCAATTGCACACGCAAGTGTACATGGTCGCACAAGTAATATAGTGGCTCTTAAAAGAACCAGATTATCAAACCCAAATGACTTGTCAATTAACTATTTTTACTAAATTATACTGGTCTAATTATTTATTTAAGATTGCCAGAAGGAAAGAATGCAGGAATAAAATAATAAAATTACTTCCAGTGATTTGGAAATTTCTAGGGCAGCGGCATGCGTAGGGTTTCATGTATCACATCTCATGCATGAACTAATTTAGGTTATCAAGTTACTGATTTACAGGGTTAATTATATGAGTAGGGTCTCTCGACCTCTAGTCGCCTTCTCCAATTAGTTGTCTAACTACATCGTTGAGCAGGGATATGCAATCCTAATTGGCGAGCATATATATTTCATACTTTTCCGTAACAAAGCCAGGTGTTCATCCGAGCGTCACTCCTAAACACAAGTCAACTCAATGGAAGATCAAGCTTTCTATATTATTTGCTCTATATACCTTATCCTCTCTTGATTTTAAGAATAGACAAGAGATTTATCTCTATGATGGCCAGTGAAGAAATACTAAAACAAGAATATAAAACTGACTTAAAGTGATAACCAACATTAATTCAAAACAAATGGCGTTCAACAATTACCCATAGCCACATCCCCCTGAAGAAGGGCCTTTAGCTACTAATCTCTAAGAAAAGATGAAAGAAGAAGAAAAGAACCCTAAAAAGTATTGACAACTTTATACTTGATGCCCTATAATTGATCTCCCCTCCAAAATTAATTATTTCTATGGACTATTTATAGATATAGAAAATCCTAAATAAAATAACTGAGTCCAAATCAAATTAGAAATCCAAAACGAAACGGAATTTAGTTCATTTTTTTTTGCGTGAAACTGGCCGCATGAAACCGCCTCAACTGATGCAGGTAAGCTCAATTTGATTCTTTTTTTCAACTTTCTTTCTGTTTATATATTATTATATTTCATTTAATCCATAAAGCTGCATGTTTGATTTCCTTCTCCAACCTTCCATCATTAATTCGTTTTAGCTCCAAACTTCTTCAACTTTACACCAATTTACTCCTACAAATAAAATACACTATTTAGTACAATTCATAAAATTCACGCTCAAAAAGGAAAAATATAAATAATAAATGTGAGGCAAATAATAACTAAAATATATATTTTTGGCCTCACAGCAACACCCCATACTTAAACTTTTGTTCGTCCTCAAGCAAACATTAAAGTTCATATCAAGAAATCATACTAGCAATGTCATCACTTTGGTTAATACAAACAATTAGGCCATGTATCAATTTCAAAACATCAACTACACTTCTCAATCATTATGCAAGACATCCAAATAAACAACAAACATCTAACCTCCGAACCTCAAGGAAGGACTTTGAACTCGTCCAATTTAAACTTGCTCACCTACTCTCATCAAAGAAATCTAAAAAATCACCTATTTATCATGAAATAAGTGCCCTCACAAAAATAAATAGTCCACACACTCAATTCAAAAGATTGAATATAAATTAAGGACTTCATATCAAGAACAACTCTCACACTCACAAATCAAATTCACACGTATGTACAAAGAACCATAGACTTGCCCATTATGTACATCTCCACTAATTAAGCATGCTTGAATAGAATCGAATAGGACTTTAACGGGTTGTAGTGTAGGTTAGGGGACGGGTAGGAAAACTGTATAATAGTGTGTTACACTTCCTTAATAACTTTGCAATTTTAGACTTCATCACCCATTATTTTCTTCTCTTTATTTTTAACCCTCTCTTCAACAATTATTTCACAAGTAACTCTCATCATCTCAAGAATACTTCAATCTTTTTTTTAAGTGTTCCTTCATATTAGCCACTCTCAACTTACGTATTTTACATGTGTTAAGGTGCACAATATCCTTGGAAGGATCAGGTCCATCATTAAGGTAACTTCTGAAGTAGCCACCTTCAACTTAGGATTTCAGCCCGAGTTAAAGTGAACAATGTCCAAGGAACGACCAGAACCAACAGAGAGTTTTACAACTTTTCTAGGGAAACGTGAGATGTGTGGATCTCAATCATGGCCCATCTTATCTTTTACCTCTTCTTGTTACATTCTCTACAAACCAAGCATTTCCACCCTTTTCTACTTCGACCATTCTTCTCATTTTTATTCTTACATAGTGCATTAAGGATTTCTTTTTGGATCAAATAGAATTATGGTATCAATAAAAAGGGATTCAGCTCGATGACGTGGTTTACAAAAAATATATATAGGCTAAAAGGCTCAAAAGGGTTAACTAGTGATATATTATCAGAAAAAGCTAAAATTTACGAGACAAATCAAAGAAAGCCTATTTTCATCTCCTAAACAAACCAACACTTTTTATTTCGCTTCAATCACATGCAAGGCAAGTTCTAAACTAAGATGCAAAATATGGAATAATCAAATTCTCACCACACATGGCACAAGTATCAATCAAGATGGATCAATTTCACTTCTAAGAGAGACAGGATCATAACAAACTATACAATGAAACAATCTATATACAAAGTCGCAACCATGAGATTAGGTGTCAAAGCGTCTGCAATTTCCTTTTCAATCAAGCATTCACAAGAAAGTACTACTAAAAAATTAGGCCTAAATAGCATGTATCACACCACTCAAAAGGATCTTTTCTTTTCTCTCAAAAAAAAATTAAAAGAAAACTTATTCCTAAAAAAAGAAAGACACTCAGTTCAAAGGGACTATCCTCAGGAAAAGAACCGAAAACAAAAGCAAAGGAACCTATCCTAAAAAAGAAAAGACTCAATAAAACAATAAAAACTAGGAATTTATTCCTCCACCCCACACTTAAAAATATGCTATGTTCCCAAAGCATCAAAAAAAAATTAAAACAAGGGTTAGAAAAACTACCTGAGGCCTTTAGGCCTAGCTAGTAGCATGTTTTCTCAATTTTCATGAAAGGTCGTCACACCACACTTAAGCTCAAACGTGCTCCTTAGCTCCAAATTTCAGATACCTCCAAAACCTGTAAAAAGAACACAAAAAAAAACTAAAAAAAATTTAAAAAATAAGAAGCTACGCTTAAATTGGGTTGCCTCCCAATAAGCGCCTAATTTAACATCGCGACACAACACAAATAAATTCACCACTTTTCTTTCCACTTTAAACTTATGAATTTTACCCCTAACTTTTCATCAACTTTTCTGCTCTTCTCTAGGGGCGGTGGTATAAAGATAAATGAACCAAATAATATATGCCGCATCTTATACTTCTTGGCCCTTATGTAAGGAATGTCATTTTGTCTACGTGGACTAAAAAAACTTTAGGATGTAGGGGCCTTGTACCTCATCTATACACTCATCCATTAGTTCAGATGATATAGAAAAGTGTTTTGAATGAGATTCAAAATGCCTCAACTCCAACGCAACATTATTTACAACATTCTCACTTTTGTACTCTTTCTCAAAATCGATATTAAAGAATAAGGTATAGTTGAATGGTTGGAATTCCTCTTTTTGCTCCACTAGTTGGTAATCATCCACGACAATTGGTAATTGGGCTTTAGACGCCTCAATATTTTTGTTCAAGTGCGCCTCTATGTCATGAATATCTTAGCCAAATTGATCTATTTCTCGTGTGAGATCAACTCTTCCTCCAATCAGTTGGGTTGTCATGTATCTCAGGCCATCATGGATAGACTCTTGAAACTTTAAAAGTTGAGTTTGTTCGTGTAGCGAAGATTGGCTTACTATCTCTATTTCTTCATAACTTTCTCCTTGTTGGGACTCAATCTCTTCCTCTAATTTAGCTAGGACTGTATTTTCTAATTCAATAGCCTCAAACTTATCCAGCAGTTTCATGATTTTTTTTTGCTCTTCCACGCATTCAAATGTTTGTTCCGTGATTTTTAAATTAACTTTATCCAGGATGTTCATACATTCCATAAATGATTCACATTGGGCGCCTCTAGTTTTACATTCTCCACTTCATCGCCCCTTCCAACATCACAAATAACAGAAGAATCATAATAGGGGTTCGGGGGAAGGGAATAAGATTTAGGACAACCATTCGAATGAATATATTGACGACCATATATATGACATAAAGGACACTCGATATCCAAGTGGTGTCCATTACAATAATTACAAGGATATTTATAAGAATACTCATCACCTACCTACGATTTATCTCAATCATCCATATCCATAAGAGTACCTAATTATTCAAAGAAAGAGAAAAAAAAATAATTGTTTAGAAAAAAAACTATTTCTAAAAAACCAAAATAAAAATAAATAAAAAGAAAAAGTATAACCTAGAAGAATAGTTAATTTTTAAGTCCCTGTCAGCGGCGCAAAAACTTGCTGCTCTCAATTGCACACACAGGTATACGTGGTCGCGCAAGTAATATAGTGGCTCTTAGAAGAATATGATTATCGAACCCAAAGGACTTGTCAATTAACTATTTTTACTAAATTATACTGGTCTAATTATTTATTTAAGATTGCCAAAGAAAAGAATCTAGGAATAAAATAATAAAATTACTTACAGTGATTTGGAAAATTTCAGGGTTGCGGCATGCGTAGGGTTTCATATATCACATCTCATGGATGAACTAATTTAGGTTATCAAGTTACTAATTTACAGGGTTAATTATATTAGTAAGGTCTCTCGACCTCTAGTCGCCTACTCCAATTAGTTGTCTAACTACATCATTGAGCGGGCATAGGCAGTCATAATTGTCGAGCATTTATATTTCATCCTCTTTCGTAACCAAGCTAGGTGTTCATCCGGGCGTCACTCCTAAGCACAAATCAACTCATTGGAAGATCAAGATTTCTATATTCTTTGATCTATCTACCTTAGCCTCTCTCGATTTTAAGAATAGACAAGAGACTTATCTTTATGATGGCCAACCAAGAAATACTAAAACAAGAATATACAAGTAACTTAAAGTGATAAAAAAAAGCATGCTCAACACAATCTCATGGAGCTCATATGCAATTCAATCTCAAAAAACATATCTAAAACATGTTCATCAACTCATCTCATGAAGTTTATAGGCAACTAATACTCAATGCACTACAATATGAAGAAAATCAATTATATAAACTCATTTTCTTTCAAAACACAAGTTTTCATGAGCATGCATAACAAAAGTAAATCATGGGAACATCTAAAACACACATGACTTCAAATCATAAAACAAACCAAGAGGAACCTCATAACCTCAAGCTAGAGTAGAAGGAAAGAGATGAGGATATTGGGACTTCATATTGACCGCAACCTCCCAAGTAGAACCCTGAACTAAGTGGTTTCTCCACAATACCTTCGAGGAAGAAACTTCCTTGTTTCTCAGTCTCTTAACTTGCCAGTCTAGAATCTCAACTGAAACTTCTTCATAAGAGAGACTTTCATCAACCCCCAAGCCTTGTAGGGGAACTATGGATGTCGGATCTCCAACACACTTTTTAAGCATAGAGACATGGAACGCCGGATGCACCATTGCCAATTCATTTGGTAAATCAAGTTCATAGGCAACCTTAGAAACACCTCTCAAGATTTGATACGTGCCTATGTATCAGGGACTAAGTTTCCCTTTCTTCCCAAATCTCATCACACTCTTCATGGGTGAGAATTTCAAATAGACCCAATCACTAACCTCAAACTCAAGGTCTCTCTTTCTAACATCGGCATAGGACTTTTGTCGGCTTTGGGTTGTTCTCAACCTCTCTAATGAGCCGGACTTTCTCCATAGCCTCATGAACTAATTAAGGTCCAATCAACGCAATCTCCCCCACATCAAACCACCCTATGGGAGATCTACACGTCCTACCATAAATAGCTTCAAAGGGGGCCATACCAATACTAGAATGGTAGCTATTATTATAAGTGAACTCTATTAACGACAAATGATCATCCCAACCTCCCTTGAAATCGATCACACATGCTCTTAACATATCCTCTAAAGTTTGGATTGTTCACTCCGCTTGCCCATCGGTTTGTGGGTGAAAAGTCGTGCTAAGCTTCACATTGGTGACAAGACCCTTTTGGAATGACTTCCAAAAGTGAGAAGTAAATTGATTACCTCTATCAGAGATAATGGACAAGGGTATACCATGAAACCTTACCATTTACCTCAAATACAATTTGGCATAGTCTTCTGCCACATAAGAAACATTGATGGGAATGAAATGGGCCGATTTCGTCATTTGGTCTACTATAAACCAAATCAAATCATACTATCGCCGAATATGTGGCAACCCACTATAAAGTCCATATTCAATTCTTCCCACTTCCAAGTAGGAATGCTAATGTTTTTGGATAAACCTCCCGATTTCTGATGCTCAACCTTCACATGTTGGCAATTTGGACACTTAGCCACAAATCCTGCAATATCCTTCTTCATTGCAATCCACCAATAGATCTCCCGTGAAACACGGTACATCTTAGTGGCTCCCGTGTGAATGGAATACCGAGAACTATGGGCTTCTGTCAAGATTTGTTCCCTTAGGTCATCAACATTTGGAACACATAATCAACCTTGGCATCTAAGTACCCCATCTCCCCCTTGGGAAAAAGCCTCAACAGAATTTTTTAGTACCGCTTCCTTCAATTCCACCAAAGTCGGATCAAGACGTTGCTTAGCTTTTACATCCCTTCCAAAAGATGATTCGGACCATTATGAACCATGACACTGCCCTTTGCGGAGTCTACTAGTCGAACACCCAACCGGGCCAATCTATGGACATCTCGTGCCAACTCTTTTCTATCATCATCAACATGAGCAACACTACCCATAGACACCCTACTAAGAGTGTCTGCTACTACATTCGTCTTTCTGGGGTGATAAAGAACACTCATATCATAATCCTTCAATAACTCAAGCCACTTTCTTTGGCGAAGATTCAAGTCTTTTTGATTAAACACATATTGCAAGCTTTTGTGGTTGGTGAACACATCTACATGCACACCATACAAATAATGCCTTCATATCTTTAAGGCAAAAATCACCACTGCCAATTCAAGATCGTGGGTCGAATATTGTTCTCATAAGCCTTAAGTTCCATTTAAGCATAGGCAATAACTTTCCCATTTTTCATAAGTACACATCCCAACCCAATCCTTGAGGCATCACAATATACCACAAACCATCTGTCAATTTCGGTAAAGTCAAAACCGGAGCGGAAGTAAGTCTATCTTTCAACTCTTGGAAACTCTTTTCACATAATTTGGACCATACAAACTTAGCCTTATTTTGAGTCAAAGACATCAATAGGGAGGCAATAGAAGAGAACCTCTCAACAAATCGTCGATAATAACCGGCCAAACCTAAGAAACTTCTAATGTCCAAAGGTGATAGAGGTCCAGACCAACTCCTGACCACATCCGTCTTCTTAAGATCTACCTCTATACCTTTGCTTGAAACAATATGACCAAGGAGAGCTACGGACCTCAGCCAAAATTCATACTTGCTAAATTTTGGAAAGAATTGTTGTTCCTTAAGGGTTTGCAATACAATCCTCAAATGATCAATATGGTCACCCTCACTCCTTGAGTAGATCAAAATATCATTAATGAACACGATCACAAACATGTTAAGGTATTGTCTAAACACCCTATTCATCAGGTCCATAAATGTCGCCGGAGCATTAGCCAACCCAAACAGCATTGCCAAAAATTCATAGTTACCATATCGGCTTCTAAAAGCCCTTTTTGGAATATCTTCTTCATTCACCCTCAATAGGTGATAACCCGATCGTAGATCAATCTTTTAGAAATAACTTGCCCCTTGAAGTTGGTTGGATAAATCATCAATCCTTGGGAGATGATACTTGTTCTTCATAGTCACTTTGTTCAACTGTCGATAGTCGATGCACATTCAGAGTGAACCATTTTTTTAACGAACAACACCAGATCACCCCATGGTGAGATACTTGGTCGGATAAAACCTTTGTCTAATAGATCTTTCAACTATTCCTTCAACTCCATAAGTTCCACCGGAGCCATTCTATAAGGAGGAATAGAAATAGGTTCCGTATTCGGGAGAAGGTCAATACAAAAATCTATCTCCCTTTCGGGAGGAATACCGAGTAGATCATCAGGGAATACCTCCGGAAACTTCTTTACAACTGTGACCGACTCAAGAGAAGGGGTTTCAAAATCTACATTCCTCACCCTCACTAGATGGTACAAGAAACCCTTAGAAATCATCTTTCAAGCTTTAAGACAAGAAATAATCCGACTCTTAGGCATAGAATTTCTCCCATTCAACTCTAGGATAGGCTCATTTGGGAATTGAAATTTAACCACCCTAGTTCTACAATCGGTAGAAGCATAGCATGAATGCAGCCATTCCATACCAAGGATGACATCGAAGTCTAACATATCAAGTTCTACCTAGTCAACAAGAGTAATTCTATGGGATAAGGAGACGGGACACATTCTATACACCCTCTCAACCAACACAGAATCACCAATAGGGGTAGAGACATAAAAGGGTTCTAGCAACACTTCAGGAAGCACATCAAATCTCATAGCTACATAAGGAGTCAAAGGACAAGGTAGCACTAAGATCAAGTAAGGCATACATATCTAATTGGAAAACTTTAAACATACCGGTAACCACATCAGGTGAACTTTCTTGATCACCTCTAGTCTGGAGTACATAGAATCGGTTTTGCTTAGAAGCATTCGCACCCAACCCACTTGGACCGGAGGAAGGGTAGGGTTGAGCCGTACGACGAGTATCTCTCTTATTCTTAGAAATCGAAGGACAATCCCTTATCTTGTGATCCGTCTAACACATCCAAAGCAAGCATTGGAGCCCGCTATATACTTACCCTTATGATTTCTCCCATATTTAGCACAATTAGGCAATAAGGACCTACTACCATCTCTTTGCGGCTTAGGTTTAGACGCCTTTTCACTGTTAGACCTTGGAGGAGCATTAGAAGAACCTTGCCTAGAGAAATTTTGTTGAAACCTTGAATGACCCCGTCCACCGAACCTAGAATATGAAAAGTTACCATCATTCGTTCTTGCCTTTTTTGCTTCCCTAGATATTTCCTTGAGCTTTTCTTCTTCAATTTGTTGGGCATGCACCATAAGGTGAGAAATGTCCATGTCATGGACAAGCATAGTAGTAGTACATCACTCTTTCACTACCATGTTGGACACCCCTGACACAAACTTACTTATCTTGGCCCTACGATTTTCCACAATAGAAGAAGCATATTTAGATAGCTGTGTGAACCCAAAAGCATATTCCTTTACACTCATATTTCCTTGCCGAAGGTTAATGAACTCAAGAACATTGTCCTCTCTTATCTCAAGAGGGAAGAATCTATCAAGAAAACCACCCTTGACCTTTTCCCACTCTATAGGACCCGCTCCTTCCGGCCTTGCCTCATTCCATTAATTGAACCAAATCTGAGCAACCCCTTTGAGTTGGTAAGCTGCCAATTCTGCCTTCTCTACCGGAGTCACTCCCATGATAGCAAGTATATTATAGACCTCATCGATAAACTCTTGAGGATCTTCCTCAACTTTGGAGCTATAAAAATCTGGAGGATTCATCCTTGTAAAGTCCCTCACTCTTGCTGCCGTCGTACCCACATTTGGGTTCACGGGGGCTACTACCTCTCTATTAGCTTGGGCCGTCACGGCTTGAGCCAACAATTGGAAAGCCGATCTAAACTCTGCATTGGTTACATTCTTAGCCAAAGGATCAATCAGAGCTTGAGGAGGAGCTTGGGGAGGAACTTCTTGATCCACATTGTCTCCCTTCGTCCTTCAAGCATTAGTCCTTGTAGTAGTCATATCCTGAAAATGTATCGGGTGAGCATTAGGATAAAGACTTTATATAGTTAAACTCCAAGGCACGAGTTAGAGAAATGAAGAAGTGAAGTTTCCTAAACATCTAGTAGCCTCTCATTCAAAAATGTGGCGCGCTTCACACTTATGAACAAGACTCTACTTGACATGGTTTGAGACATCCTAGAATCATTCTAAACCTTATGCTCTAATTACAAAGTTTTTCACGATCCAAGGGTACTCCCTAGATGTAACAAGGTGTACAAGACCCCAAGAGGCCTTATATAAGCCACTTAGCATATCATAACATAAAATAATATTAATGAGCGGAAATTTAAAACATTTCAATACAATCGAAGTCTTTATAAAATGAAGCGAAAGTCTAATAGAATTGTCTCAAACCATCTAATCAACATGAATAAATTTTGGGACTCAGCCATTACAATAGTCCAAACATGAAATGAAAGACATAAACAAAAATGGTGATCAAATCCTCCAATGCTATGAGGACTCACCAAATCTTCAATACTTGATCTACTATGATCCTAGCCACGAGTGTGAGAATCAATATCGTAGGACCGTACATTTGATAAGAATGTAGGCAAGAGTATGCATTAGTACAAACATGTACTAATTATGATGGCTAGCATAAACAACGTAAACATAATAGTTAGTCAATGTAAACCATAAGCAGAATCAATGCACATAAATCATCATCATAATAAGAAAGGAACACTTCTCAAGCAACCTTACTCATCCCTAGTCAAGACTTGGGCCATCCGCCTCTAGTCAAGCTTACCTCATGGAAGGCATCTCAAGCAACAATCCAAGCTATTCATTCTTCATATCATAGTTCTCATTATTCATACCTAAATTTAAAGACAAGGGGATTCGCCTATTTTCCTAGCTTACAAAGGCTAATGGGTATTCGCCTCTTTCCTTACTTACCTTGAGATCATGGGTACTCGCCTCCACAATCACATCATATGACATAGGTACTCGCCTCCACATCCTTTAATAAAGATCATGGGTACTCGCCTCCATGCCTATTCATCATAATAAGAACGTGGAGACTCATCTTTTGTTCAATTCTAAGGAGTATGGGAAATCACCTCATATCATTTTTCACATGAAGGTCAGGGGTAGTCGCCTCTAGCCTCATCAATTACATAGTCTTTTAGTCTAGATTCATTTTAGGTGAGCAATCCTTTTAACCTAGAATCATTCATGTGAGGAAGCCTTCCACATTCATACATTCATACCTGTCAATTCATATAGGAAGTATATCTTCCACCATGCCAACATCAGTTACCTACTATTCATATCATAAGTTTTACTCTCGAAGCAATTATCATCATAATTCATCAATCTTATATGGATAAACCTAAACCCACAAAGTTTCCCTTTATGGCAATCAATTCAATCATAAACAATCATTACCACTCAATTGCATCAACATTCATCACTACCCACAACATTGGAAGAAACCCTAACTAAAATTGGGGATTTCATCTTCACAATTGGGGAAATCACGGGGACTCCATGGAAGAAAGGATCCCATGGATGAAAAGCCATCATACCTTGATTACAAAGCCCTCCCAAGCTTGAAGATTGAAGACTAGAACTTGACCTAGCTTCAATTTCTTCCTTGATCTTCCAACTTCTAGAGAGAGAATATTTGAGAGGAGTTTTGGGAATTCTGTTGGGATTTTGAAAGAATGACTTGAATGGAGGATTTTGGGGGTTAAAAATCCTTATATAGGTGTTCTAGACCTAAGGCAAAATGACACTACTTTGATTTAATTAAAAGCAAAAAAGACCCACAACCCATGAAAATAATTGCCTGCCCACGACCGACGGACCATCGACTGACCTACGGTCCGTCTTGGTCGACCGAGGTTCGTGGTCAAAGACTGGGTTTTCAGCCATGGGACCTACGGACCTTGGACCACGGAGGGACCGTTGGTCAGGCCGCGGTCTTGAGGTGTCCAACCACGGACCATGGGGGATATATTTTTCCATACATCTATCGCGGCATGCAACATGACCCTCAATAATAAAATCCATCGCGGCGTGCGACATATCCCTAGATAATAGAATCTGTCACGACGTACGACATGTCCCTCAAATCATAATATTTGTCGTGGCACGCGACACATCCCTTGAAATGGTACATTTTCTTTAATTTATTATTCTTTCTCAATTCACATAACACTTGTCACAACCATGTTTTAGAAGAAATACAATAGACATGTTCACACAAATAATGAGGAGATGACCATTTTCATAAAAATGCACAATTTACAACAACACAATCATGATACAACATCAACAATCAATTAATAAGGCTTTCAAATCATTCTCAAGACAACACACACCAATAATTAATCGCTTTGCCCTTTATTCCCATTTTTTCAACATTAGAATTATTCAATATTGACAAGTCAACCCATCACCAAGTCTCATTACTCCCCAATACATACCACAAGGAAATACATGATTCGATACACTTAACAAGGGTTGAGAAATCCACATGCCACAAATAATGGAACAATCACTTCGGGACTTGAGCCTTCCCCTTTCATTGGGGTTCCAAATCAATGCAATCTATTCACGTAAATAATCACAATAAGATATCTAAACTAACAACACTCATATTATTATATGTCTACCCAAGTCCCAAAAACTCAACCAACTCGATTATCAAGTTCATAATCTTGATGTCAATTAACATGTCAACTCTCATATTTTTTTAAATTTCAAACCTAGGGTTAAGTCATAATTTCTCCAATATCATAAATCTAGTGATATCCATATAATACAATACACCAAGTATTTAATTACCTACAACAATATATCAAAATTTGGAATTATAATATGATAATAACAACAAAAAAAATAAGGAACCGAACCAAGTAGTGCCAGAAATAATTTGTAGGATCAAATGTTTTTATTCCACTCATTATCAGTGATCATTGGAGAGTCCACCCTTGTCCCCCACTAAACCTCAAAATCAATAGAATTGGTACGGTTCTCAACAGTATAACATTTCCAATTCCAATTCCTTAACAAATCAATTTAGTATAGGATTGAGTCTAATTATATTTTCAGCAATTAGAAATTATTAGTTGCAGGCATATAGTGGCATTCTATTAAATTTGCTTACTTGAATGCTGTCGATTTCTCTAGTCTGTGTTCGCCGAAAGAACATGTAAGTTCTTCGTTCTCTTTATTTTCTTTTCTAAATTAATTAAGTATAAAAAGTGACGTGCCCTACTACTTATTTTAATAGATATGGGCCAAGTAGTGTAGGATATTAAATAAATTATGGACCTCGCCTATTAGTTACAAAGTAAAGTAATTATCTATAAATTATCTGTTAATTAATTAAATTAAACGAATAATTCAAAATTCTCAAACCAACCTCACCAAATAATCAGGAATTACTCGAGGCCAATATCTAGAGGGGTAAAATAGTAATTTACAAAATTCTACAAAACTGACCTTCTAGGTCATTACACATTGAATATAATGATTATAAGCACATGACAATCAATACAAGACAATCACAACCAATAGATAAAATCGGATGATGTATTCAAATGTGGTCGATGCATAAAAGTAGAAGCATGGCAAATTCCTCGAGCCGCCTAACCTGATTTTCATGAGTGGTTTTGAGAACAAGCCCATTCTCATAGAAAGTGACTTACTTTCACATTCACGTAGGTGAAATCTTACAAGGCTGCTCCTATAATTTGGCATCCCCCAAATACGAGATACATACTTTCATTAAAAGTTCAAAGATTCAACCTCCACAAATATTTATACGATAAATGAACTCATACATCATAGGGATTGAATAAAATAAATACATAGTGCATTTCACTACAAGTCATCATATGATTTTTTCTTCCATTGAACCTAATTATAGGATCTCTAGTCCCCAGGTTGAGTTTCCTCATATATGATTAGTAATTTATGAGCTTCAGTTTTAACTCCCTCGATATGTTTGTCACGACCCAACCCACCGGGCCGCATGGGCACCCACTCTAACACCTAAGTAGGAGATCCCTCATATCCTAATTGTTAAACATGCGGAAAATTTAAAGAACAACGGGGATAAATTTAATAGTATGATTTTTAAAACAATATCCTTAGACACGCTTTTAGTCAAAACTTGAAAAGAAATTTAACAACTCCCAAGGGTCTAGTCTAAACAGGTACAACAACTACTAAGAGTACATGGACAAGAAGAATAAAAGACACAGCTTCCATCATGCGGAAGGAAAAATAGAAGCTGCTGGAGAATTTCTTCGTCTTCACCTAATGAAACATCACCAACCTGCATCCAGACTATGTCAAAAGACATAGCAAGAGTAGTATCAGTACAAACACATGTACTGGTAGGCATCATCGGCCAACCCAACACCCACCGCATAATATAAGGAAACAACTAGTACAATTATGTAATAGACCCCTCGTTTCTCCACCTCTTCCCTCTCTTAAAAATACTTCCAAGTTACACCAGTACTCTGATTACTAATCACCTTCTCGATCCACCTACTTACTAGGTTCTTGATCATGGCCTAACCTTTCTCACCCATTAACGAATCCCCAATTACACCCTCAAGCATTCCAACTAACCGCTCACTTCATACCCTTATTTCCTCGTCACATTACTCAACAATGGTAACATAGTACATTACATCAAACTTCCTTACCACTAAACCCAATCTATTACTCCAAGGTGAAGTTCACCTAAGCACATTTCATCACATACACTACCTCAAACTCACGCCATTACGACACACAAACAACCCTTGCTATCCATTACTCGCCCTTTGAATACTTTACCCTTCCACTATACCTAACAAATTCGCTTAACACAAAGAAAAATCAAATATAAGTTGTTATAACCTATATCCACTAAGTGCAGCATATGTAAGTCAACACCACCATATAGTCGCAGGCATATATCAAACGTATACAACATTATCAGCATTTACGAACAACAACATCTTTATATTTCTATAGCTACACAGTTATACATATCATTGGTCCTCTCATGGAACCCAAACCCAAACAGTTAGCATACCGGAATGTGGTACCCGATCCCATAATTATGCCGGAACATGGTAACCGATCCCATGGGTATGCCGGAATGTGGAACCGATCCAAGTTAGTTATGCCGGAACGTGACAACCGATCCAAGTTAGTTTTGCCAGAACATGGCAATCGATCCATTCAACACACCACAATCACAATCGCAAGTATCTTTTCAAGTTCATACAAACAAGTCATGATTCATGGCATTCATCATTCCCTTATTTACAACAAGTGTAGTCAACAATGCATCATTCAAATACATACAAGTATCATAATGAAGCAGGAACAAACATACATCACACAATCATAGAATAACAACCATCACCTACAATGGATTATTCATCAACACGCCTCATGCAAACCCTAATTCGACCATACTCAGCCCTAGTTCATCGTCTAAGGCTTCTTCCTAGGGTTTTAAATCATAAATCATTCGGTGCATGAAGGCCTACGCATAAATCCTACCATCGATTCACCTATATTATGCAGTGAGCACAGATTTAAACTACTCAATTCATAAAATCTAGCCTACCTGGGTGCCAAGCAATTGCATGGAGTTTTTGACTTCGATTCCGGTTTTTCGAACATCGCGATAGTGAATTTGGCCAAGAATCCACAAGATATCACCATCCTCACGCGAGAAATCTTCTTCTCCTTCCTCCCCAAGCTTAGAGCAGCTTTTTTGAGATTTCTAGGGTGTTTTACGACTTATTTAGGTATTTTAGGAAGATGGAGAAAATATGATTTCTTATAATTTACATTCTGCCTTGCCTATCCTCCCCTGGCTCCAGCTTACCCCGCCCTAGCGGCAACTGGCCCGCTGTGGCGGGACAATGGCCCAGAATTTTCCAAATTTTTTTGTTTCTCCTAAATAACGACGATTTTGGTCGTTACAATGTTTCAGACCATTTGTCTTGCTAAGGCCTTAGTCATTAAATCTGCAAGATTATCACAAGTTTTAGCATAATTAATATTGGTGATATACCAATGATCAATATGATCTCACTATAAAAACACATGTTAATTATTGTATCAATTTTACTAGTATTTGACCTATTCTTCAGCCATTAGTTTACACTCCTGTATTTTTGCAAGTAGTTTAGCACTGCTCTTTCGTAGGAGCCAGTTTAGGCAATTGCTTAGTCCATTATGGTATATAAACACAACATTGGATTAACAAAGATACATAACTCTTATACTCATTTTTTTGCCCTAGTACTCACAATATTGTATATTCTCATCGTGAGTCTGAATTTACCATTATAACAACAATTTTGTACTATATCGATAATATTGGTGCTACCAAAATTAATCAAATTAAGAAAAATTAATTTCAAAAAACAAAGTGTTTAATACGATCAAATCAATTCACTTTTTCACTAATTGAAGCTAAAAAAATTTCTTCAATCTTCACGGTAGACTAAGCAAATAATATATTTTTCTTTTCTCATTACCAACAAATTAACAAATTTTCTCATCTTGTTTGCTTGTACACACTAAGTACTTTTACTTCAAACATAATATCAAGTCACATTGACGGTCACATCTCTCATATTTTTTATAAGGCTAGCAAACTTATTTTTATCTATATCATACTATTTTCACACACTTGAATCAAAATGAGTTGCAAGACTCACACAATCACCCAAATATTTCAGCACAAAATGGCTACTAAAAGATATGCACTTGTAATATTTTTTTAGAGCATTTCTCAAAGATGCAAAAATCAGAATTTGACAATGTTTTTTTCCTCATTTCATGAGCCCCCACTATTTTAAGAATTTAAATATTTTTTTTTCATGAAAAGTAGTGTCACTTTATTCATAAAAAATATTATGTAAAAAGTATTCTTTCTCTATCTTATCTCAACTTAAGTAGAAGATTTTGTTATCCGTACATCTCTTCTCTTCCATATCTTGAAGAGAGCGATGTTGAACGCAATGATTTTGAGATTTCCTATATTCATATCTACACCTTTTCAAACTGTAACAAAAACATGAATCTTCATAAAATTGTTGGCATAATATACCACAAGTAAAATAAATTACAGTTGATGACAAAAATGAATAAAAATTATATTTAGGTTGAGGCGTGGATATCTCATTGTGTTTAAGGAGATTGAAGTCCACTGCGGCATAACCTACACCGATCTAATAATATATCTCTTGACTTGTCCCCTCTAGGATACAACAACCCAACACATTGTACAACTCAAGTAACTATGGATTAGTTGAAGAGTTCAAAACTCCACAAAAAGAACACTCTCCTTCAATATATAATTATTTTCTTTGTATAGTTAATTAATGAATAACTTAGAATATTTTTCTTTGTTTCAAATCTCTCTTTCACTACACTAATCTCAATGTAAACACAATATAATACTCCTCATTTTATTTCACTCTATATTTTCTTGTATATCTCTTATATCAAAATGAAGTAACACCATCACTATTTATCAGTGATGAATTATTCCTTGCAATAAATATGAAGATAATGGGGTAGTAAATTGGATAAATGAATATCCCAAAGTTACGCAAGTTGCAAGGAATAGTTAAGTAGAATAATGAGTTCGATGTTACAAAAGTTATTAACCACTAATGATCACATCCTACCACAATTAATGAGTAAAAATACATAAATAATGTGACATATGATATACTAGGGAATCCGTGCTTTGTGCGGTGGTTAAATTTTTAAGGGATAATTTTACAAAACTCACCTCCCCTGTGGTTTACAATATTACGTATACCTTCTTATTTCGATTTTTTTTGTAACCATTCTTTAAATTTATTTAAAATAAATATAAATTAATTATAATTTGATAATTTTGTCCGTTTGTATTAACTTCTTCATATTAATTCACATTATTTTAAAAAATGACTTATTTAATGAAAGTTTTAAAAATAAATCAATATGAAGAAATGTGAATCTTTGTTTGGTAAAAAACAACACGTTTATATATATTTATATAATATATATTATAGTATAAACTTATTTGTGTTGATTTATTTTAAAAGTATTGATTAAATAAGTCAGGTTTTTAATAATATGCATTAATATGAAGAACATAATACAAAGAAGGGCAAATTTGTCAAGTTATAATTGATTATATTTATTTTAAATAATTTTAAAGAATAGTTTTTAAAAAATAAAATAAGGGAGTAACATCAGGATTGTTCTAATTATATTATTTTATCAAGATAAATACCAACATGATTTTTGTTTTGTTAAACTTAACAATTAATATAGAACAAAAGAGAGAATTTATTGTTAAGCAATAAGCTATAATATATATATATATATATATATATATATATACTTTAATTAATT
>JAJOOR010011996.1:0-22896 GCA_036250505.1 Solanum acaule | reverse complement strand
CCTTAGTCCCTATTTCCCGTTAATTAATGTTGATTGTACTTCCGCGACCGATGAAGTGTGATGACAAGTTTGAGAGGCTTGTTTGGGGTTCCTTCGGGTTCCTCATTCGCCATGTCACGTCTAGGCCCTAGGCTTGGGTCGTGACAAAGGATCATGGGTACTCGCCTCTTATTCATTCCTATCTTAAGAACATGGTGAATCACCTCTTGTTCATCTTTAAGGAATAAGGGTAATCACCTCTTTATCCTACTTCATGAAATACGGGTAATTGCTCCATATCCGTCTCATTTGGAGGTGATCATGGGTACTCGCCTTTTATTCATTCCTATCTTAAGAACATGGTGAATCACCTCTTGTTCATCTTTAAGGAATAAGGGTAATCACCTCTTTATCCTACTTCATGAAATACGGGTAATTGCTCCATATCCGTCTCATTTGGAGGTGATCATGGGTACTCGCCTTTTATTCATTCCTATCTTAAGAACATGGTGAATCACCTCTTGTTCATCTTTAAGGAATAAGGGTAATCACCTCTTTATCCTACTTCATGAAATACGGGTAATTGCTCCATATCCGTCTCATTTGGAGGTGATCATGGGTACTCGCCTTTTATTCATTCCTATCTTAAGAACATGGTGAATCACCTCTTGTTCATCTTTAAGGAATAAGGGTAATCACCTCTTTATCCTACTTCATGAAATACGGGTAATTGCTCCATATCCGTCTCATTTGGAGGTGATCATGGGTACTCGCCTTTTATTCATTCCTATCTTAAGAACATGGTGAATCACCTCTTGTTCATCTTTAAGGAATAAGGGTAATCACCTCTTTATCCTACTTCATGAAATACGGGTAATTGCTCCATATCCGTCTCATTTGGAGGTGATCATGGGTACTCGCCTTTTATTCATTCCTATCTTAAGAACATGGTGAATCACCTCTTGTTCATCTTTAAGGACTAAGGGTAATCACCTCTTTATCCTACTTCATGAAATACGGGTAATTGCTTCATATCCGTCTCATTTGGAGGTGATGGGTAATCACCTCTAGCCTCATCAGTTTCTTAGTTAATAGCATTAGATTCATTTTAGGTGAGCAATTCTTTCAACCTAGAATCATTCAATGTGAGTAATTCTTTCACATTCATAACATAAGCAATCTATGTGGGAACTATTCCTTCCACAACAATTACATCAATAGTCAAAATAAGCTTTACTCTCAAAGCCCTATGTCTCATAATCATTCTATATGCTCAATCTCAAGCAATTCAATATCATAATCATCTCATGAGCTTCAATCTCAAAGCAATCTAATCATGATTCATTATATAAGAGTCAATTCTAATGTATCTTATCAATCCTAGATTGAATACATCAAAACCCACAAATTCTCCTTTAATGGCATAAAATCCATTTAAATCAATTTCATCTCTGTAGACATGGGTTAGGCATGGGTGCATGTAATTTCATCCTAAAAACATGTATTCCTATCAATTGAATGATAATAAATCATAATTCAGATCAACATTCATCAATACCCACTACATTGGAAGAAACCCTAACAGAAATTGGGGAATCTTAGAGACTCCATGGAAGAAAGGATTCCATCGATGAAAACATATCATACCTTGATTACAATGCCTATAAATGCTTGAGGAATTGAGAATTGGACATGAACCTAACTTCAACTCTTTCTTCTTCTTCAACTTTCTAGAGAGAATTATTTTTGAGAGGAATCCAATTCTTTTTATGAGTTAGAAATAATGATTTTTAATGAGTGAATTTAGGGGTTAAAACAACTTATATAGGGCTCCTAGATTTACGTAAAATGACCTCACTTTGATATAATTAAAACCAGAAAAGACCCAACTGCCCCTAAAAATAACTGACAGCCGACCACCAACGGACCCCACTCCATGGATCGTGGTCTGACCCGCGGCCTGTCCTGGTGGACCATCGTTGGACATCAGAAACTTGTTCCTTGGCCAGTGAAACACGGACCACTATGGTCTAACCTATGGTCCGTAGGTCAAGCCGTGGCTGGCAGTTGTAACTTCTCAAAATTTGTTTCATTTCCCTTTTTCGGATATAGAGTGTTACATTATATCCCCCCATGGGATCATTAGTCCTCGAATGAGATTCAAACTTGCTCTAAAAGATTAGGAGAGGAACTAACAAACCAACCTAACAATGCAATGCATGTATCCGAGGAGGAACTATCGACTCCAAGCTAGGACATTCTCAAAACATCATAAGAGGGGAGAAACTAACTCTATCTGCCCATCATACAAGTAATACACATATACAAGGAAGAAGCATCAACACCAAGCTAAACATAATCAAATGCATCATAAGGAAGCATGAACTGCATATAGCAACCAAATACACATGAATTCCAAAATTTCTCATCTTCAAGGAGGAACTACCTTCTTTAAGCTAAAAGCATGCTCAACACAATCTCATGGAGCCCATATACAATTTTAAATAAAAAACATAGCTAAAGCATGTTCATCAATTCATCTGATGAAGTCAATAGGCAACTCATACTCAATGCACTACAACAAGAGGAAAGTCAATCATATAAACTCATTTTCTTTCAAAACACAAGTTTTCATGAACACGCATAACATAAGGAAATCATGGGAACATCTAAAACACACATGACAACAAACAAGGATCAAACCAAGAGTAACTTATTACCTTAAGCTAAAGTAGAAGGAAAAAGATGAGGATATTGGAACTTCATATCATCTTCGGCCCCCCAAGTAGCACCCTCAACTATATGATTCCTCCACAATACTTTCATAGAAGCAACTTCCTTGTTTCTCAATTTCTTAACTTGCCGGTCTAAAATCTCAATCAGTACCTCTTCACAAGAGATACTTTCATCAACCCCCAAGCCTTCTAGGGGAAATATTGATGTCGGATCTCTAACACACTTCCTAATCATAGAGACATGGAAAATCGGATGCACTGATTCCAACTCATTAGGCAAATCAAGCTCATAAGCAACCGTACCAACACGTCTCAATATTTTATATGGGCCTACATACTTGGGACTAAGTTTCCCCTTCTTACCTAAACTCATTACACCCTTCGTGAGTGAGATTTTCAAGTAAACCTAATCATGAACATCAAATTCAAGCTCTCTTCTTCTAACATCTGCATAGGACTTTTGTCGACTTTGGGATATTCTCAACCTCTCTTTAATAACTCGGACATTCTCCATAGCCTCATGAAATAACTCAGGTCCTATAAAGGCAACTTCACCCACCTCAAACTAACCTATAGGATATCTATACCTCGTACCATAAAGAGCCTCAAAGGGAGCCATACCTATATTAGAATTGTAGCTATTATTGTAAGCAAACTCAATCAATGGGAACTGATTATCCTAACTTCCCTTGAAATTGATGACACATGCTCTCAATATATCTACTAATTTTTTAATAGTCTGCTTCGCTTGCCCATCGGTTTATGGATGAAAAGTCATACTAAGCTTCACTTTAGTTCTAAGACCCTTTTGGAATGAATTCAAAACATATAAGTAAACTGAGTACATCTATCGGAGATAATGGACAAGGGTACTCCATGCAATCTTACCATTTCCCTCAAATACATATTAGCATATTCTTCCGCCATGTAGGAAATTTTAACGAGAATGAAAGAGGCTGATTTCTTCATTCGGTCCACTTGACCCAAATCGAATCATACTGTCGCCGAGTATGTGGCAAACCTACCATAAAGTCCATGTTCAAGTCCTCTTACTTCCAAGTAGAATTGCTAATATCTTGGGATAAACCTCCCGGTTTCTAATGTTCAACTTTCACTTGTTGGCAATTTGGATACTTAGCCACAAATCAAGCAATATCCTTCTTCATCCCATTCCACCAATAGATCTCTCACAAGTCATGGTACATCTTGGTGGCTCCCGGATGAATGGAGAACCGAGAACTATGGGCTTCTGTCAAGATATGTTCCCTTAAGTCATCAACATTTGGAATACATAATCGACCTTGGTATCTAAGTACCCCATTTACCCTTTGGGAGAAAGCCTGAACGAAATTCATGAGCACCGCTTCTTTCAATTCTACCAAAGTCGGATCTAGACATTTCTTAGCTTCCACATCACTCACAAAAGATGATTCGGAACCATTATGACCTATAACGCCACCCTTTGTGGAATCCACTTAAAGAATACCCAAATGCGCCAATCTATGTACATTTCTTAGCAATTCTTTCTTATGTTCTTCTACATGGGCAACAGTACCCATTGATAATCGGCTAATAGCATCCGCTACTACATTAGCCTTACCAGGTTGATAAAGAAGACTCATATCATAGTCTTTCAACAACTCAACCCACCTTCTTTGGCGATGATTAAGATCATTCTGATTAAACACATATTGTAAGCTCTTGTGGTCGGTGAATACATCTACATGAACACCATACAAATAGTTCCTCTATATCTTTAAGGAAAAAACCACTGCCACTAATTCAAGATCGTGGGTTAGATAATTGTTCTCATGGACCTTAAGTTGCCTTGAAGAATAGGAAATAACCTTTCCATTTTGCAGAAGCACACATCCCAACCCAATTCTTAAGGCATCACAATATACCACAAAACCATCCGTCCCTTCTTGTAAAGTGAAAATTGGAGCAGAAGCAAGTCTATCTTTCAATGCTTGAAAACTCTTCTCACATAATTCGGACCATACGAACTTAGCCTTCTTATGAGTCAAAGCCACCAATGGAGAGGCAATAGAAGAAAACCCCTCAACAATCCGTCAATAATAACTGGCCATTCGGACCCCTCAATAATTCGGACCATTCGGACCATACGAACTTAGCCTTCTTATGAGTCAAAGCCACCAATGGAGAGGCAATAGAAGAAAACCCCTCAACAATCCGTCAATAATAACTGGCCATTCGGACCCCTCAATAATTCGGACCATTCGGACCATACGAACTTAGCCTTCTTATGAGTCAAAGCCACCAATGGAGAGGCAATAGAAGAAAACCCCTCAACAATCCGTCAATAATAACTGGCCATTCGGACCCCTCAATAATTCGGACCATTCGGACCATACGAACTTAGCCTTCTTATGAGTCAAAGCCACCAATGGAGAGGCAATAGAAGAAAACCCCTCAACAATCCGTCAATAATAACTGGCCATTCGGACCCCTCAATAATTCGGACCATTCGGACCATACGAACTTAGCCTTCTTATGAGTCAAAGCCACCAATGGAGAGGCAATAGAAGAAAACCCCTCAACAATCCGTCAATAATAACTGGCCATTCGGACCCCTCAATAATTCGGACCATTCGGACCATACGAACTTAGCCTTCTTATGAGTCAAAGCCACCAATGGAGAGGCAATAGAAGAAAACCCCTCAACAATCCGTCAATAATAACTGGCCAAACCCAAGAAACTTCTAACATTCGAATGTGATAGAGGTCTAGTCCAACTCTTGACCGCATCCGTGTTCTTAGGATCTACCTCAATACCCTTACTTGAAACAATAGGACCAAGAAAGCAACCCACCCTAGCCAAAACTCACACTTTCTAACTTTACAAAGAGTTGTTATTCCTTAAAGATTTGCAACACAGTCCACAAGTGATTAGTGTGATCATCCTCACTCTTTGAATATATCAAAATATCATCAATGAACACAATTATGAACAGATCAAGGTGTTGTCTAAACACCCTATTCATCAAATCCTTAAACAACGCCAGAGCATTAGTCAAGTAGAATGACATTACCAAAAACATCTAATGACCATATCGGGTTCTAAAAGCCATCTTTGTAATATCATCATTCTTCACCCTCAATTGGTTTTAACCCGACCTAAGGTCAATCTTAGAAAAGTAACTTGCACCTTGGAGTTGGTCAAACAAATCATCTATCCTTGGAAGATGATACTTATTCTTAATGGTAACCTTTTTCAATTTCCGTAGTCAATACACATTCGGAGTGAAACATCCTTCTTCTTAACAAACAAAACCGGAGCACGCCATGGAGAGATACTCGGTCGGATGAAACCATTATCCAATAAATCATTCAATTGCTTCTTTTATTCTTTAAGTTTCATCGAAGCCATTTTATAGGGAGGAATAGAAATTGGATGTTTATATGGGAGAAGGACCATACAAAAATCTATTGCCCTTTCTAGAGGAATACCGAGTAGATCATTTGGAAACACTTTCAGAAACTCATTAACAACAGGGACTGATTCAACACTAGGTGTTTCAGAGTCCATATCACTCACCCTAACTAGGTGGTACATACAAACCTTAGAGATCATCTTTCTATCTTTAAGATAAGAAATAAACTGACCATTTGGCATAGAATTTCCCCTCTTCCACTCTAGGATGCGCTCATTTGGGAATTGAAACTTGACCACACAAATTCTACAATCAATAGAAGCATAACAAGAGTGCAACAAATCTATCCCAAGGATGACTTCAAAATCTAGCATATAAAGTTTTACCTAATCAACAAGAGTAACTCAATGGGATAAGGAGACATGAAACTTTCTATAAACCCTCTCAGCCATCACATAATCATCAACAAGGGTAGAGACAAAAAAAGGTTCTACCTCATAGCCATATATGGTGTAACAAAAGACAGCTGCACCTGGATCTAGCAATGCAAAATCTTTGAGGTGGAAGACTTTTAACATACCGGTGACCACATCCGGAGAAGCCTCTTGCTCACCAAGAGTCTGATGTGCATAAAACATGCTTTGCTTAGGAGCACTGTCATGACCCAGGGGGGTAACCCCTAGACATAACACGATGTACTTGACCCCAAAAGGGTCGCATACAAGCCCTTAGCATATCATAAACATAAAACTCGTAGAATAATGCGGAATTAAATTTTTTCTTTGCAATCAAAGTCTTTCATATAAGAAAATGAGAGTTTAGACATTTGTCTCATTTAGCAATCTAAATACAATCGAATAACGAGTAAGGACACTTCCCTTACAATAGTTCTCAAAAGACATACTAAAAGAAACTACTAAGTAAAGATACTCGTCCTTGAACCTTGAGGAGTCACAAACTAGCAAGGGGGATTATCTATCCCAAGCTTGAATTAATAAAAGACCACCTTCAAGAACCAAACCCTAAACTTATAGAAAATGTAGAAATATGGGTTAGTACAAAAATATACGAAGTATTGTTGAAATGCATAAAAATCATTGAAACGTGCTAAAAAGGGACATTTTAGTTGAAACAATGCTATATGCCAATTTGAACATCATCTTTGAAATAGTTGGAGAATGTACTCATAAAGCAACTCACATATAGTTCATCATAGCATAAAGGGTAACAACATAAACATAAGCATAGTCTCCAATAATAGACATAGTGCAAATATCAATCATCATAAGACATAATGCACATTCATGGTCAAATACCAAGATCATCTCATCATAATAGAATCATCACCTAATTAACTCTAAGTTATACTTGTGCCATGCATAGATAAGATCTCATAACCCTATCTACACTAAGTACCACTTTTAGATCACCATGCTCATAATTGTCATTCATTAGTCTCATACATAGTTAATACTCATAGACAAGGGAACATTCATGTTCATTAGTTCATGTCAAGGAAAGTCAATCATAATAACAATCCAAATGGAGCATGCATTACTTCATAAATAATCATAATGGAATGGAACCACATCATGGCTACTCTTAAAGTCTACTTGTGTCATGTATGAGTGAAGTCCCATACCGTCACTCACACTAAGTAGATCTTCTTGAGGAGTCATTAGTCATAGTTCATGTTTCATGTTCATAGTTCATTTACATAAGAGAAACACACCATGGCTACTCTCAAGGTCTACTTGTGCCATGTATGAATAGGATCCCATAATACCACTCATACTAAGTAGGTCCTTTTGAGGAACCATAGAACATAACTCACTTTCTTGTTCATTAGAGGGAAAATATCCTTAACCGTCATAGACTATGTGAGCTAAATGGAATCCGGTGTCGTGTAACCCACACTGAAAGAAGGTGTCCTACTTGCCTAAGGTAGAACTAAATGTATTAGTGTTTAGGTGGATACACTAGCCAAAGACCTATGTGGGAACATTGTTATGGGATAAGGAGATTGCTTCTAGAAACCCAACCTATTGTATTGGCGGAGGAACTTCCATCTCATGAGAATAATTTAGAGAACCCGGCCTCTTGTATTGACGGGAGGGCCTCTACCTCACTTTCTATATCCACTCGGTTCTAAAGCATTATTCCCCAAAATTACTTGTTTAGTCTTGAATTGGATTTACATGTTTGAAGGAGTATTTTACCCTTCGTTCAACCCAACTCATAAAATAGCTCATAGATTCAATTAGGTGAGAATGGACTTTCAACCTTAGAATCATCATTAGTATGTGAGAACAACTTTCACAGCAAGATCATGTGTTCTCATGAGAATGGACTTTCAATCAACATAATAGGATCATCATGGTCATGTACATTTCATGCATATTAATGTGTAAAGGTGCATATGAGAACTATACTTTCAATTAACACCATTGATACATCATAATCATGTTTATGCATGGAGTGTGTGTGTAATTGTCCTTGCAATGACACAACAATAACATTATCATCATAGACACTTCCATCTCAAAGTGTTCATAAACATGTACATAATATCACAATCATGCATATTTCACATATATTGCATTCAAGGATCATAGACCATGAAAATCAACACATCTAACATTCCTTATAGTAGACATGGATATAATCGTATTTCAAGTAGTTTACTCATTGCATGTATAAGCTCATGTACTCATACTATAGGTCATGTGGGTAAAGTTCTCCCACAATAATACCATTTACAATTCAACATGCATAATAACTTCCATCTTAAAGCCTCACCATTCATAGCTCATTCATATTAGTTATTACCCTTAAGGCCCTAGAAATCATCTTCATATTACTAGCTTTACTCTCAAGCATTACCTCACATGGTTATCATGTAAACCTAATTCTCAAGGTACACTAACCACATGTTTCATTCTTGATCAATTAAAGTCATTTAGCATCATATAGAGTCAATCTCAAAACTACTCAACTATGACCCATCATGTAAGCCCTAATCAAGTTAGTTCATATCTACAAGCAACTCATGTCTAGGTGATCTAATCTAAGGCAATTCATTAAGAAGTTCATCAATCTTAGAAGGTCACATCTAAACCCTCAATTTGCCTCTTTCATGACATATCCCTAGGCCACATCAATTCCACCTTAGAACCTTAGTTTAATCAAGAATACATGTAGAATAATCCTAAAATAATGCAATCACATCATAATCTACTCACATCCAATCAATTGGACCAATCTTGTAACAACATTCATAATGTAAAGAGGGACCATAGCTAGGATTAGGGAACTCATGGATTCTAGAGGAATTCAAGTTAAAATCATATAAAACAAGTAATACATCCATACACAAGCATAATTCAACTTTAAAAGCAACTTTGAAAGGAATCCATGGGGTTGAGTTGAAACCATAGTTTTTGGGATTTTCTAGATTTGGGATAAAAGATTTTAAAGGGACTCCTTGGGTGATTGCTACCCAAGGATGAATACTACCATACCTTAGGTGTAGAATCCAACCAATTTCATATGAAAAAGTCCTCTTCTTCAAGCCCTAGCTTGATCTCTTTCCTCTGTCTTCAATGGAGTTCTAGAGAGAGAATATTTGGAGAGGAGAGTATTTAAGATTTTATTTGGGGTCTTGGGTTCTATTGAATTAATGAGGTGTTTAGTGACATAAAATTCTTTATACAGGTCAATTAAATCAGTATCAAATTCCCCTACATAATTAAGTGATTAACCCTAAGCCCCTTCCTTAATCCCCAACTTACAACTTAAAGGACCATTACAACCTTCACTCACGAAACCCCCAGCCACGGATCGTAGGGGGGGGGGGGTGACGGACCATGCTGGTTGGTTCGTGGATCACCACTGGAACAAGGTGAAATAGGGGAGGCCAAGCCTCGACCCACGAACCCCACCTAGGGGGCATACGTCCACCGACGGATCGTGGGGGCCATCCTTAGGTCAAGCTATATTTTGACAGCTTTTGAGGCAGCCTCTTGGTCCTCCCCAAGGACCCTTGGTTGGTCCTTGGGAGGTCGTACCTTGACGTTTACAACCAAAATCATTTATTCTTAGTACCGGAAGTTATTTTATGACTCTAATCATTACGTTAAACCCCAAATAGGCTACTAGTTTTACGATAGGCTCTAACTTAGTCTTACTAGTTTTACCGGGTATTACAAGCACTAGCACATGAACTACTTGGACCAGATGAAGGATAGGGTTGAGCACTACGATGATTATCTCCCTCATTCTTAGCACCCAAAGGACAATCTCTTATCTTGTGATCCATCTTACCGCCACCAAAGCAAGCATTGGAACCCGCTAGGCATTTACCTTTAGGCTTTCTCCCACACTTAGCACAATTAGTCAAAGAAGAACTATTATCACCTCATTCAGGCTTAGGGTTAGACACCCTTTCATTGTTTAACTTGGTGGAGCCTTAGAATAACCTTGCTCAGAAAACCTTTGTCGAAACCTTGAACGACCACGTCCACCGAACTTAGAGTATGAATAGCTACCAACATCCGTTCTTGCCCTCTTTGTTTCTCTAGACCTCTCATTGAGCCATTCCTCTTAAATTTGTTGGGCATTAACCATGAGACTAGAAATATCCTTGTCATGGACAAGAATAGTCGTACGACACTCCTTTACAACCAATTCGCACATAGTGGAAATGAACTTGCTCATCCTTGCCCTAGAGTCGGCAACAACAGAAGGGGCATACATAGATAATTGAGTGAACATCAAGGAATATTATTTCACACTCATGCCTCCTAGTCAGAGATTGATAAACTCAAGCACTTTCCCCTCCTTCATCTCAAGAGGAAAGAACCTATCAAGAAAAATGGGCTTGAACCTTTCCCATTTTATGGGACCCACATTTACCGGTTTTGCTTCATTCAATTGGTCGAACCAAATTTGAGCAACCCCATTCAGTTGATAAGTTTCCAATTTCACCTTCTCCACCGGAGTCATTCCCATGATAGGTAACACCTTATAGACCTCATCAATGAACTATTGAGGATCTTCCTCAACCTTAGAACCATAAAATTCAAGAGGATTCATCCTTGTGAAGTCCCACACTCTTGATGCTACCGTACCCATATTTTGGTTCACGGGGTTCACAATCTCCCTAATGTCTTAGGCCATCCCGGCTTGAGCGAACACTTGAAAAGACATCCTAACTCCGCATTAGTCACTTGGTCGGCCAAAGGGTAAACCAGAGCTTGAGGAGGAGCTCCTTGGTTAATCTCTTCTCCCTCGGTTCTTCTAGCAAAAGATCTTCTAGAATTCATATATTGTAGACCATAGGGTAAGGATTATGAGAAAAGACCGTATAGAGTTAAACTCTATCGCACGACTTAGGCAAATAAAGAAGTGAAGTTTCCTAAGCATCTAATAGCTTATCATTCATAAATGTGGCATGCTTCACACTTATGAACAAGACTCTACAAGACACGGTTTGAGACATCCTAGAACAATTCTAAGCCATTTGCTCTAATTACCAAGTTTGTCACGACCCAAGGATACACCCTAGATGTAACATGGCATACAAGACCCCGAGAGGCCTCATATAAGCCACTTAGCTTTCATAACATAAGATAATAGAGATAAGCGGAAATTTAAACATTTTCAACAACATCAAAGTTTTATATCAAGAGTGGAAGTCTATTACACTTTGTCTCAAACCATCTAAAAATGAATATCTTGGGAAACAAAACATACAATAGTGTTCAAAACATGAAATGAAATATTATAAGAATAATGGTGGACAAATCCTCGAATGCTAGGAGGACTCACCAATCTTTAAATCTTGCTTTACTATGATCCTAGCCACGGGGATGATAGTCGATATCCCTAGACCTAACATTTGGATAAAAAATGTAGGCAATAGTATGCGTTAGTACAAAAATGTACTAAATATGATAACTAATATAAACATCAAAATAAGCATAAGAGATAACAACATAAGCCATAAAGCATAATCAGTGCATATCATACTTCATATCTACATAGAAGGAATACTTCCTGAAGTAACCTCAACTTATCCTTAGTCAAGACTTGGGTCATGCACCTCTAGTCAAACATATCATGGAAGGCAACTCAAGCAACAATCCAAGCTCATCATACATCATAACATAGTCTAGCTTATCTTATATAAACATGGGGAATCGCCTCTTGCCTTAATTTAAAGGAACATGGGTATTCGCCTCTAGTCTTTCTTAACATATGGATAATAGGTACTCGCCTCTAGTATAACTAAACATATGGATCATGGGTACTCTCCTCTTGTCCAACATCATGAGACATGGATATTCCCCTCTTGTCACTCTATAAGGATCATGGGTACTCACCTCTTGTCTATTCATATCTTAAGAACATGTTGAATCGCCTCTTGTTCATCGTTAAGGAATAAGGGTAATCCGCTCTTTATCATACATCATGGAATATGGATAATCGCCTCATATCCATTTCATTTGGAGTTCATGGGTAATCGCCTCTAGACTCTTCAATTTCTTAGTCATTAGCATTAAATTCACTTTAGGTGACCAATCCTTTCAACCTAGAATCATTCAATGTGAGTAAATCTTTCACATTCATAACATAAGCAATCTATGTTGGAACTATTCCTTCCACATCAATTAGATCAATAGTCAACAATTGACAACATAAGTTTTACTCCTAAAGCCCTATTTATCATAGTCATTCTATATGTTCAATCTCAAGCAATTAAATATAATAATCATCTCATTAGATTCAATCTCAAAGAAATCTAATCATGATTCATCGTATAAGCATAAATTCTAATGTAACTCCTCAATCCTAGATTGGATACATCTAAACCCACAAATTTTCCTTTCATGGCATAAAACGTATTTACATCAATTTCATCTTTCTAGACATGGGATAGGCATGGGTACATGTAATTTTATCCTAAAAACATGTATTCCTGTGAATTCAATCATAAACTATCACAATCCACTCAATTGGATCAACATTCATCAATAACCACAACATTCGAAGAAACCCTAACTCAAATTGGGGAATTTCATCATTTAAATTGGGGAATCTTAGGGACTCCATGGAAGAAAGGATTCCATGGATGAAAAGTTATCATACCTTGATTACAAAACCCAAAATTTCTTGGTGAATGAAGACTTGGACTTGACCCCAGCTTCAACTCTTCCTTCTTCTTCAACTTACTAGAGAGAGAATTATTTTGGAGAGGAAACTAATTCTTTTGGTGAGTTTGAGAGAATGATTTTTAATGAGTGAATTTATGGGTTTAAAGAACTAATATAAGGGTCCTATACTTAGGTAAAACGACCTCACTTTGATTTAGTTAAAACCAGAAAAGACCGAACTGCCCTTAAAAATAACTAACAGTCGACCACATATGGGCCCCAGTTGATGGTTCGTGGTATGACCCACGGCTCGTCCTTGTGGACCATCGTTGGCCATCAAAAACTGGTTCCTAGGCTGTGAACCCCGACCCTGACCACAGACCATCTTCTGACCTACGATTTGTAGGTCTGGCCAAGGCTGGCAACTGTAACTTCCCAAAATTTATTTCACTTCCCATTTTCGTCTACGGGATGTTACAACTTCAAAGTAATTACTATTGGTCCACTTTATATCAAGATGCGAACTATCTTGTTAAAAAATGTTCTCAAGTCCAAAAGAAAGAAGGAGAATCATGAAGGCACGAATTAACTCTCAAACCTGTTCTAGAGGTCGAACTATTTGATGTTTGGGGAGTTTATTTCATGGCCCTTTTGTAAGCTTGTATCAACATAAATACATGTTAGTAGGTATTGACTATGTCTGTAAATAGGTTGAGGCGGTGGCCTTACCCAACAATAAGGGGAGAAGTGCTTTTCAATTCCTTATGTTTGTAAATTTTAACAAGATTTGGCACTCCACGAGCGATCATTAGTGATGGGGCTTCTCATTTTTGTAACCGAATATTTGGAACGTTGTTGGGAAAATTTGGAGTTAAACATATGTTTTCCACTCCTTATCATCTGCAAAAAAGTGGGCAAGTTGAGGTGTCAAATTGGGAGATAAAAAGCATTTTGGCCAGAGTTGTTAACGCAAATCAAATTGATTGGTCCTGAAAATCAAATGACTCTCTTTGGGCATATAGAACTGTATTTAAGACCTCGATTAGTATGTCCCCATATCAATTGGTGTTTTACAAATCATATCATCTACCGGTTGAGCTTGGGCATAAGGCGTTACGGGCCCTAAAAGCCATGAACTTAAATTGGGGAGATGCTTCAAAGGATAGAGTAGACAAACTCCAAGCAATGGATGAGTTCCGGCTGCGAGGTTATGAGAGTTCAGTCCTCTATAAGGAAAAAATGAAGGAATGGCATGATGCCAAAATCCTTCAAAGGGAACTTAAAGACGGTGATCTTGTCTTGCTTTATAACTCCCGCTAGAGACTTTTTTCGAGTAAACAAAAGTCAAAATTGTCAGAGTGATCCGCGTGTTCACTAATGGGACAATAGAAGTTGAAATCAAGGAGGATCGGTGTTCAAGGTAAATGGGCAACGATTGAAGCTTTACTTTGGAGAATGCCTAGACTTGTCCGTGATTGCAGTGCTCTATTTAGAAGGTCCTTAAATGCATTTCCATGCCATGTCACAATGTTAACTAAGGTTCTTTTTGGGAGGAAACCTAAGTTTTAACTTTTTTGTCATTTTCAATAACATTTGTTGCATGTGTAAGTTGGAGACATCATTTTGGAAAAAAGGATATTGGGCGAGAGAGAGGGCTTCTCGACGAATCCCGAACTGGACACCAAGATCGCCCAAATGCTTCGCAATTTGTACAGCCAAGATTGAGAACAGTTCTGGAATATTTGGCAAGGCGGCAACCAATTCGGTGGTTCTCCAAGATGGATAGGCAAAGCCACCCAATCTTGCTCTTTCACTTCAAATGCAAGCAGGCTCTCTATAATATTTTGTAAGACTTCAGCAAATTCGGGGATTCACCTAGTTGGAAAGGCGAGGCCAACAATTTTTTCCCTTTTGCCTCAATTGAAGGGTTGGCTTTCTGTAAATTTTGGTGAGCTGCAATCTATTCGATGATTCGCCGAGTTGTTAGGCGGCGTCGGTGCTATTCTCCTCCTTGAGTGTGAATAGAAGGACCATTTTTACTCCAATCCTTGCACTCAGTGACCTCTTTATTTTTCCAACTATTCTATCTATGCATTGAAGACAATATTTTGCTCTTTGTGATGGGATGAAGGTCCTCTTGGTTTGTTTTAGTCTCATTGATCCATCTCCTATTTACTTAATTTTTGAATGTTATGGATGTTCCATTATACATTTGGGTGTTGTTTGTGACCAACACCGATGACTTGAATAGTGCTTCTGATGAACAATATGTTGTGCTGGTCTAACGAGGAAATTTGAGTTGCATAAGTCTTGTGTGAACTGTTAGCATCTCATTGTGACTAGCCGATTTGTCGAGGTGAGTTTTTGCAATGGTTGTAGCACGCGAGCTTAACTTGTAGAGTCGCGATCGATGATTGTGTTGAATGCCTTTTGTGGTAAAGTTTACTTGAAATATCCGTATGGTGATTTCTAGAATTTGTCCCGTTGGTCCAATTGACTATTTTTGGTGATTGATGAAAATGATCTTAGGCATAAATATTAGAGAGTGAACCAAATTGCTATACCTTTTGTGTGACCACCTTGTGAGTGTGTGAACCTAGCTTGGATCCATTTGAGCCTACCACTTTCATTGGATGAAACATGAAATCAAATGGTCTTGTCCTCCCTACCTAAAACCTTTATGAAGTTAGGTCTATTTGAATAGTCAACTTAGGAAAAAGCCTATGTGAGGATGTGCTAAGAATGAGGGAAGAAATTAAGCAAGAAGTTCTTGAAATGCATCCTTGGAAACTTGTGTTGAAAAATAAAGATGGAACCCCTCCGTATAAAAAAAGAAAGAAAAGCAACAAAAGAAAAGTAAGATAAATTTGGTATTTATTGTGCATTGTTGAAAGAAAAGGTGTGTCCGATGATCTATACCAAAAAATTTGTGTGCTTGAATATGCAAAGGATGGGTTGTGAAGATGTAAAGAATGAAAGAAAAGGGAAAGAAGTGAAATTTGAGCCATGCTTCATTAAGGTGGAAGTTACTAAGACAAAATGATTATACCTTTACCCTCAGTCCAATTACAAGTGTTGCATGACCTTTGTGATCTTACTTAAGCCAAATGAAATGTTGATCGGAAAATACGAGAAAACCTATGGGTAAAATCATGCATTCATTTATCATGGAGAGCGTGAGAGTTGTTTCTTATTTCTTTAAATAGTAATCTTTGATTGGCTTTGTGAGAGCATGTAATAATTATAGGTGTGAGGGCATTTGAATACTCTTATTGAGCATGAATTTTCATTTGAAGTAAGCGTTGCGAGCTTGAACTCTATTTGATGATGGCTAGTCATAGATTGAAACTTTAAGTGCACAATCAAACATTACATGTGTAGATTAAACCTCGTGTGCATTCATGTTGAGTCTCAAGTAGCACTATTTGTAGACATCTCTGGTGGCCTAATTGATCTTGTGTTCTACTTGAGGGTAAGCAAAATTTAAATTGGGGGTGTCATTGAGTCGGGGATTTATAATCGTTTAGGTCTTATTATTCAAGGATTTAGTGTCCTTAGTGCCTGTTTTACCCTCATAACTATTGTTAATATGTTGATATGAAGCAATGAAGGCATTAGAGTGAGGCAAGGACTTTATGATGCAAAAAGGAACGAAAAGTTGAAAAAGTTAGAGAAAAGAGAAGCTGGAGCTCGTAGAATCCAATCGGCGACTCGCCATGTGGGCCCCCAACTCACCTAGAGTTCTAGAAAAATAGCCTATGGATAAAATGAACTTCGCGAGCAAATAGGATATTCGGCGACATGCCGAATGGATTGAAGATAATGATTAAGCTCGCCAAAACTTCCAGAATAATTTGATGGAGGAGATAAGCCAAAAGGCGAGAAAAGGAGCAACTTAGCGGATCACCGAACTGGTTGGTGATCCCGTCTTACTTTGCCGAGTTGACTCCGTGTTGATATTTTGAAAATGTTTAAATAAAAATTTTGAAAGAAGAAAAGCGGTTCCCTCACTGTTTACTTTTTAGTTTTTGAGAGTTTTTACTTTCTAGAATATTGTCCCTACATTTTTAGCAGAGATTGAGAGTTTTGTAAGATTTTAGCTTCGATTTAAATATATTTGGGGATTGTAGATCGTTAGCAAATCAGATGGAAAACGTTGTTGGTAACGATTTCTTGCTTTTCATTATCCTTAGTTAAAATCCCTTACCTTTGGGGTGTATTATGTAGTCGATTCCATTAATTACCTAATGGGTGTTGTTAGTTGTTTTTTTAATGTTGTTTTGAAGTGAGTTTAATTAATTGTTCATGTTTAAATTGAGGAATTGTAGCTGCAAATGCAATTCTAGCTTAGTTCTCTATGCTTCCTTGAGAAAGTAGTAATAGAGTAGAATGATGGATTGATAGTTGTATAGAATGTGTCATTAAAATCTAGCATGAGAAAGTGGGTTTGATTGAGTCGTTAGAAACCTAGCTTGAAAGAGTGGGTTAATTAAGAAATTTGGTTGTTTGGTTGTGTTATGCTTGTTGAGGTTCGAAAGTACTCACTTGAAGCACAATAGTTGATTGAGAAGTGGCAATTTTATTCAAAACCTAGCCTACCCATTGAAATTTAACAACTTTAACCAACTAGTAATCACCCATTACGCGACATTAACATTCGACCTATCACATACCTCAGGTTGAATCTCTAGATCTTTTCTTCTTGTGTTAAGTAATCTTTGTCTTAAATTAGTTACCAAATCCCCCAATTTGATATTAATCGTTGAAACTTTGTGATTTGTTTTAAATGTTGTTAAACCTTCAGTTCTACAAACGATTAGGACACATTTTGACTTCTTTATTGAATGTTTTACCATATCACTCACTGTGTGATCGACCCCAACTCTTAGTTGGATTTATACTTGTTAGAGTCCGCCTACACATAGAATTGGATGAAGTGTATTTGAGTGTTATCAGCTGCCACATTAAGGACTGAAGTGGTCCAGATTCAATACATGGACATCTCGATACTTCGGGGCGATGTTCCCCTTTCAGATGTTGCTGCCCTGTCACCTGAGATGCCTAGTGTTGCACCTTCCTCTTATGTGCTCAAGGTTGCTTTAGATGTGGATGTTGAGTATGAGGAGACTGATGATGAGGGGTTGAGATAGGATAAGCAAGAGAATGCTGAGATCCTGATAAAGATGCAAGAGAATGAGGAGACCATCCTTCGGGCTACCTATGAGAGATCTCTTCGAGAGACTACAAAGGTCGGTTCAAATGAAGTCACTCGAGACTCCACCATACTTCCCATCACTGAGATAGGCACTGATGCCTAAGCCGAGCATTTTTTGCCACCTCTCGTGTTCCTATTACTGAGCACCGATGCTCCACTTGAGGCTTCTCCACCAGAGACTCGGGATTAGAGTACTCTAAAGGCATAGCCTGTCTGGGGGATCCTAAAGCTTAGCCTCCCAATATTTCTTATTTAGCAACGAGGACATTACTTTTCATTTTTGTTAGGGTGAGGGCCTTCGTGCCTGATGAGTTCAAGATTTAGACTCATTTAAGGCTTGTTTTATATAGATGTAGTGTCCTCAAATGCTTATTTTGTGCCAACAACTGATGTAAAACTATTGATCTTCAGATACATGGATTGAAGAACTAAGCTAGGACAGAAATGGACAATAGAGACAACACGAGCGAAAAAAAGAAGGGAAAAACATGTCTGATGATCACCGATGTCACTCGGCGACTCTCCAAGTTGCCACTCTACCGCCTAAAGTTACAGAACACTGAGGCTTAATTAGGGGAAGCTTCGGCGAGAAGCAGTTTTATACGGCGTTTCGCTGATCGCTTCGCCGATAGATGACCAGGTCGCCAAAAGTACTGATGGAGATCCAGATAGGTGCTGATGGGCGAGATGAAAGGGAAAATGGCTCATGATGGAATTACTCGGTGATCCTGATTTGGCTCACCTAAAATTACAGTGGCTGGACTAAAAAGATGTGAAAAATGAAGGCGAGACGAAGGAAAATCGGCAAGTTGTTGAACGGTCGGCGAAGCCCACTTACCTCGCCGACTGGTCCTAAATAGCCACACATCAGACTTGCATAAATTAATTTTTGCAAGAGAGAGAAGGTGGGCTAGTTAGCTTATGGATATAGTTGAGGTTCGAGAGAACTCAAAAGAAATAAAGCAATTGTTCGAGAGAAAGTTGTTTTACTTATAGTCCTTTCTACCCGTGACGAATTAGCATTATCGGTAATGATGCACACCCATTAAGTTGAATTCGATAGTTGGTTAGTCAATCCCCCAAGTATGTTCTAATTATCGGATTGTGTCTTGGTAATACATTGAAGTGTTTTGTTAATGACATCCTAAAAATTTGATTATTAAACTCTTAAGTGTGTGCTGCCCAGCTGCAAAGGTCATCTTCATACTTTCGTATCTCAATTCAAAGAAAGCTACTCTCTGTGGGATCAACCCCAACTCATTTAGTTGGGTTATTATACTGACTAACGATCGTGGACACTTAGAATTGCAAGAAGTGTCCTTGCAGTGTTCATCAAAATGGCACCGTTGCCGGGGAGTAGCATTACTTAGAGTTCTTTGATCGAAGATTTGACTTTTGAATTTGTTGGCTGTAGTTGAATTGGCTTAGGCTGCATTGTGTAGTGTTGGTTGGACTACATAGAACTAAAAATGAGTGAGCAAGAGGTGAATGGTAGTTAAGTAGGTTGTAACAACCCTCAAAATGAAGTAGGATAAAGTAGAGCCTCACATGAGTTTTATGCATTACTAACTTGTTAAAATAATGAAGAATAGCCTTTTTAGTTAGTTTTAAAGAGTTTGGAAGTCAAACGTCAAGGGACGACCAAGACGTTCGGAAACTAGTATTTTACGTGTTGGTGTGTTCTAGTATGTTGTTCATGTCTTTATGTGTTGTTTGGAGTCTAAAATCAGTGGAGGTAACCCTAGTGTCTTAATAAATGTTTTTAGGGTTAAAATGTTTGAGTACGACTCCTCGGGACCACCCTAAGGGTTCCCGAGGAGGACCCCAACGCTTGGCCAAACAAGCTGCCAAGGCAGCTTCAAAATGCTCATGGGGGGAGCATATCGGCATCGCGAACTAGCTCCACCATAGGACAAATTTTTGGTCCGCGTCACGGACTCTTTAGTCTCGAAATTTAATATCTAGAAACTTGTGGGAACACCCCCGCGTCGCGGACTTGTTTCCAGACGAAATCTGCGAAAATAAAACTCAAGTTTGACTTGTTTAAGAGATCCAACTAAGTGAGGGGTGGTTTGGGGAATTATTATAACGGTTATTCTACCTATTTTAGGGTATTTTAAGTTGGTTAAAACCCCAAAACCTAGAATTAGACCCCATTCTTCAAATTGCCCCTTCCCTCTAAAAAAAATAGATTCTCTCAAAAGCTCCATTGAAGACCTTGATGAAGCTCAAGCTAGAAGATGGGTTTTCAATTGATTTCTTCTTTAATTTCATGGGTCTTCAATAATTAAGGTTTAGTAACTCTTGATTCTTGAATAACCTCTCATTCAAGGAGTTCTATCAAAGATTTTCGAAAGTGATTCAAAGACAAAATTCCCAATTTTCAATCTAAACATGGGTCCCTTGTCAAATGATTTTCTAAATCATTCTATTTATGAATTAATGTGGAATTAAGGTTTTTAAGATAATTTTCAAAGGAATTCTTGAAGAACCCATGATCCCCAAATTCTCGAAAATTGGCCTATGATGTGGGTCATTGTGAATATGATCCCTATTGGTGAAATTATATTTAGATTAGATTGTATTGATGTTTCCTATGATTATCTATACTTATTCATGTTGAATTGTTGGTATATTGATGAGTTGAGAATTATGGCCTTATGGGAAAAGTTATGGTTTGATCCCTTTGTTTATAGAATTGTACTTAGATTATGTTTATGTTATTGAATGACATTGTTGATTCCTATTTCTATATATGTCAATTGATTATAAATTGTTGAGGATTGATTCATGGTGATCATTGCTTGGAGAATTGGTAAGTTGACCTAACTTCTAGTCAATAGTATGAGAATTGATGTTGTGTGGTTTGGTCCACTTATGGTGGCTATGCTTACTTCTTGTCTATCTATGCATGTTGAGATCATTTCCTTGAAGGCAATAGATGTGAAGTGAATTGATGATTAAGATGCATATGTTTATGAAGTTGTGCTATGAAGGTAACGTGTGAAATCCTCAATGCTAGCATGATGTTTAATGTGTGTTGATGAGGAGGAGTATAATGTGAATGATAATGTTAGGGATAAGGTATGGTCTACATGATTGATTATGTTAAGTATTATTGTGGAATGACCCCTACCTATTTGACCCATTTATGAATGTGTGTTCATAAACATGTTAGGAGTACCTATTCAATGTTGAATGTGTCCTTGTGTCCTATGAGGAAGTGTGGGTGTGTGGTCTAGAATCCCTAAAGGCTTTATATGTGAATTGCTCATGAGTTGGGGACATTGTGAATGTGTTGTGATCCCTTGAAGGGAAGTACACTCAATATCAATGTTGTTGCTATTATGTCACTATGAGAACCAAGATGCACACACACACGCTACATGTGTAGCTATGAATATGATGTGTTATGGTGTCAAAGTGTTTGATTAGGAAGGTATGAATATGTGTTGCATAAAGGTGTTTATGTGAAAGGATTTCTCACATATGTACACACACACATGAATGAATGAGAAAGGTTTATGATAATCTAGTGAAAGTGAGTCTCTTGAAAGTTTTCCTCAATTGTACTCTAAACTAGACTATCTTATGAATTTGGTATGACTATGTGAAAGGTTATTCTCACATAATGTAGGTTCTATGATGAAAGGTCATTATCATCTTAGAAACCCTTGAACTATATGATATGAGGGATTAAGTCCCTAAAGCCTATTTTATGAGCTAATGTTAAATAAAGGCTTAAAGATGTTTAAAAAGGGAGTTGGAGCTTAGCACCGAGTGAACATGAAAAATGAGAGTGGGGGCATCACGTTTAGCAAGTCCGGCTTCCCACAAGAGAACCTTCACATTTAGCAAGTCCGGGTTCCCAACATAGATGTTGTCTCATGAGATGGAAACCTCCACGCCTATTAAGTCAAGGTTTCTAGTAGCAACCTCCTTGTTCCATAACTACGTGCCCCCGTAGGTCTTAGCTTAGTGGATCAACTAGATATCTATTATGTATGTAGGTCCTACCATGGCAAGTAGTACCCTCTCTTTTCGGTGTGGGAGTAGAACACCAGATTCCATGTAGCTCACATGGTCTATGTCGGTTATGGCAATGTCTCCCGAAAGTTAAGAAATGAACTAAGATAAGAATTCATGATTTCTTGAAAAGTTACTTAGTGTAGGTAGGACTATGGACCCTACTTATGCAATGCACAAGTGGACTCTAAAGGAGGTTATGATTAGGCTCTTTATGTAATGAAGACTATGGTCTATGCATGTTAATATGAAAGCATGTTAAGGTTGACTTTACTTATGTCAAGCCATGAAGTATGATTATGCATGTGAATTACACTTATGACTTCTTAATGGGTTTGCTTAGTATATGTGGGGGTATGGGACTCCATGTGTACATTGCACAAGTGAGCTTG
>JAJOOR010011991.1:0-26390 GCA_036250505.1 Solanum acaule | reverse complement strand
TTAACTCTACCCCTCAAGAAGTCAAACCCACTTCTTGCTTACAATTCTCACAAACTCTCTCTTAACTCTACCCCTCAAGAAGTCAAACCCACTTCTTGCTTACAATTCTCACAAACTCTCTCTTAACTCTACCCCTCAAGAAGTCAAACCCACTTCTTGCTTACAATTCTCACAAACTCTCTCTTAACTCTACCCCTCAAGAAGTCAAACCCACTTCTTGCTTACAATTCTCACAAACTCTCTCTTAACTCTACCCCTCAAGAAGTCAAACCCACTTCTTGCTTACAATTCTCACAAACTCTCTCTTAACTCTACCCCTCAAGAAGTCAAACCCACTTCTTGCTTACAATTCTCACAAACTCTCTCTTAACTCTACCCCTCAAGAAGTCAAACCCACTTCTTGCTTACAATTCTCACAAACTCTCTCTTAACTCTACCCCTCAAGAAGTCAAACCCACTTCTTGCTTACAATTCTCACAAACTCTCTCTTAACTCTACCCCTCAAGAAGTCAAACCCACTTCTTGCTTACAATTCTCACAAACTCTCTCTTAACTCTACCCCTCAAGAAGTCAAACCCACTTCTTGTTACAATTCTCTCAAGACTCTACCCCCCCCCCCCAAGAAGTCAAACCCACTTCTTATTATAAAATCTAGGAATTATTACAACTCAATAATAAACCTAGAACAAATCAACAAAGATTAATAACCCTAGACTTTAATTGATCAGACTTCAGCATTCAATAGTTCAGAGTGGAACACAACTCGTGAACTTGGTCCTTGTGTTTCTGTGACGAAGCCTTGCGATTTTTCTCCAATGACTATTGCTCTCAAGATGAATATGCAATAGTTATCATTCTGGCTTTGCTGGAAAATTCTCTTGATTTGTGTTTATGCAAAGACGACTTTTTTCCTTCTTTGGCTTGAACCTTTTATAGAGTTTGATTTGCCTTCATCAACTTCTACAAGGAAATGAATAACAAATCCTTTTCCTTCTTGAACTTGTCTATATTTACTTCTTTCCTTATTTGACTTGAATTGCTACATCTTTATTTCTTTCCTTCTTTATTTCCCTCCTTCTTTATTTCTTTCATTATTTGTTTCTTTCCTTATTTTCCTTCTTTATTTTTTTCCTTCGTTGCTCCAGTATTTCAGCTCTTTCTTTATTTCCTTTTTCGCTCCTTTATTTCTGCACTTTTTCTTCGTTGTCGCAATCTCTCATATTTGTACAGGTTGACTGCAGCCACATGTGAGAACCTGGTTCACCTAGAGTACACATAAGACAACAAGTAGTGAACCATGTTCACTTTATCAATCATCAAAACTACTTTATATGTTCTCCTACTTCCCAACAAAAGCTATTCTAGGAGCAGATTGTTAATCGTCTCTAAGGCTATTCTAGGACCAGCTGGTACACTCGTCTCTAAAAATTTACAAGGACCAGGTTGTGGCAGGTCGCAAAAGAGGTTTAACGACCTGAATACCAAGATATATATGATCTATTTGAGACAAGATTTGTAGTCGCTAAAAGGATTTCACGACCTGGGTTTTTCCCGTCCTTACTGACCACTAGCAACGGAAGTATCTAGGATGGGTGGCGACCAGATTTTTCTAGTCTCAGTTTCTCATTTGAGACCAGATTTGAACTTTTAGGGACTAGATTTTCCTTACTTAGAGACTATTTTTCTTGTAGTGTTAGAGCCGCCCCTGGTTCTTCTTGTTGATGTGCATGAGCTTCTTTGTCTCCTTTTTAAAAATTAATTTCATAGGCAAGTTTATGATAGCCTTTTTTGTACAACTTTTCAGTTTCTTGTTGAATTGGCTTCTCCCATATTGCAATTCTCCAAGGAATCCTGGTGCACAAATAAAAAAAATCACTCGTTTATCTCTAACAGTCTCCTTCCCTGCTTAATTAGGAGAACAAGTTCTCGAATAAATTTCTCTAATAATGTTGCTAGTATATTCACTTCTTCTTGGAGATCTTTGAGAATTTGGTTCGTTATACTTTTTTCTTCAATCTTTAGCATATGGATTGACACTTATACAAAGTTTATTAATTATCAAAACTTCACATGATCGTGAATGTAGATCCAAAGATTACTGTGTCGTCATGTGATTTTAAATGTAGATCCATAGATCATTGTGCTTTAATAAATTGTATCACTCATCCTCAAAATTCATAAATCACAATTTAAAGGATATACAAAGCATCTTTTAGAAGGAAGAGGCTCCAAAATGCAAAACAATCGGATGAGTCGTTACATATCTTCAAGTACCCCAAGATGAGAGTGATTAGAACAAATACCACAAATATAATTTTAACATAGTGAAAGACTATCAAGTAAAGTACTTATCTTGCATCCGTGTAACTCCAAGAATTGAACCTGAAATAAAAAAAAAATCAAACTCTAAATCAGAAGTGTGCTATTTGAGATGCAAATGTACTGGGCTCAAGTGTTCTTTATACCAAAGAAAGTGATTTAGTTATTCACTAGTATTTGTCGAACCTTCTTATGGATGGGGAGCAATGAGACGTTTAGAAGAGCTTTGGTGGCTTGAAAAACCTTGTGTAAGCCCAAATCTGTTGGAGGATTGAGCTTGATAGACTACCACTTATGGAACAACACAGCTATATGTAAACTCTTATGGGCCGTCGCTTCTAAGAAAGACAATTTTTGGGTTCACTGGATTCACAACTTCTACATAAAAAAAAATACATCTGGATGAAATAGCAATCCCTAAACAAGTTGGTTTGTTAGGAAGATCCTCGAGGCTCGAAAGTGGCTTATGAATTTGATATGGTTGAAAAGTTGCATGAGTGTACACATCAATGAGTGTTCAGTATCAAGAGAATGTACAAGTCATTCCTACCACAATTCCCTAAAATTCCCTGAAAGTTTCTCACACTGGGAAAGGCATGTTGCGAAAGCACCAGTTCACCAAAGACTTGCCACAATTGATAGACTAAGCAAATGAGGTATAATTGTTTATGCTGGGTACATATTATGTAATACAGGCTCGACAGAACTATTCTACCATCTTTTTTTCGAGTGTGAATACTCCGATCCACCAACATATGGGATTCACTCTTGATATGGATAAAAGGGCCTAGACAGATAGGAAGTTGGGAGGATGAACTACAATGGGTGTTAAATAGAGGCCATAAAGGTGGACCGCTCGTAGAAATACTGGGCTGAATGTACGCAGCAAGCATCTACCATATATGCAATTAAAGGAATTCATGAAGACGATTCTCACAACAGTGCACACTTGCTGCCAAGTTGTTAAAGGAAATTTGTCTCTAACTGCACACCAAAGGATAGTTAAATCTGAAGTGGAAGCCAATTCTTGATCATTTGAATGTTTACCATGTCTAGATAAAAGAAATTGTTGTAAATATAACATATAAATAGTTAGTTGATATCTTAAGGACTAGTTCTAGAGTCTAAAATGAACTAGAGGTGTATATATATGCTATTTGGTTGAATGAAAATTACAGTTTGGCAAAAAACTAAGGGAGAGAGGCAATATTCTCTTCAAACCAATATACAAATAAACTAAATTGATTTTCTATTTGTAGAAAAAACAATTGTTGTAAGACTTGCCAAAAACTAGTGGCAAAATGTCTACTTGAGTTACTTGCAAACTGTCTACTTGACTAGTAAATATATTCGAAAAGAATAAAAAACATTCCCTTAAACTACATAGAATGAATAAAAATGTCATTCATTTATAATTGGCGGAATGACCTAAGAGACTCTTGTACTTGGCACCGTTTGGACCCTTATACTTATGACTTTGTCAACTAAACCCTTAAACTCACCAAAACTCAATATCTCTGACCATTGACCGACCTTATGTGGCATTAAAATGGCTGAGTTGGAAAAGTGCATGACTACACGCGTTTTAAAGCAAGTTAATGCAATATTTTATTTTTAAAAAAAAATTATAATAAATTTACAATAATAAAAATCTCAAATTCTTCATCTTCTTCAACCCTTACCCCGCCCAACCCACCTCCACCCTACCCCTTCTTCTTATTCTTCAGCCCTAACACAACCCCGCCCCCACCCCCACCGCCCAGCCCCCACCCCTGCCCCTACCCTTCTCTCTTCTTCTTCTTCTTCTTCTTCAGCAATCGTCCTCATTCATCACTCCCTCTTCTGTTTCATACCTCACTCTATGCTACTTTATTCTTCCTTTTTTGATGGACACCTCATCATCACCATCATAAGAAAAAAATTAATAAAGTTTTTGCTAGAACATATACTCATTTGCCATTTTTATAAGGGAAAAGGCCCAAAAATGCCCATAACCTATTAGAAAAGGTTCAAAAATATCTTCCTTCCACCTATTGGTTTAAAAATATCCTTAACATTTTTTTAGGCTCAAAAATACCCTTTAGTTTATAGAAATCTGATGTGGAATCTAACTAATTAAGTGCCCCACATAACTTTTTTTTTATCAAATAAATAAACCTTACACTCGAACCATTTTTGATAAATCTAACCCAATTTTCGTATCTTTAATTTTATACCTACTGTTAATTGCTTGTTTTTGTCACATGGAGATTTAAACTTTTGTTTTCTCATCTTTTCTGACTATCACTTTTGAAAATGATTAAAGCTAGAATTTTTTCTAAATTATGAAAATATTTTAATTGCTTGCTTTCATCTCTTGTTTAATCCTATGTCTGATTTTTTAAATAACAAGACTTTACAAACACATTGGGTTTATTCGGCTAGTTTTGAATTGGAAGTTATTGTTCTTAAAGAAAGAAAGAAGAGGAAGAAAAACAGAAAAAACATTCAAATTGACAGTGAAACAGGTTTGGGTTGGGTGGGGTTTATTTTATTTGATAAAAAAAATAGCTGGACCAATGAAACTTTGCCACTTGTGTAGTTAAATTCCACATCAGATTTCTGTTAACTAAAGGGTATTTTTGAGTCTAAAAAAAATGTTGAGGTTATTTTAAACCAATAGGTTTTTGTTAGCTAAAGGGTATTTTTGAGTCTAAAAAAAATGTTGAGGTTATTTTTAAATCAATAGGTGGAAAGAGGGCAATTTTGAACCTTTTCTGATAAGTTAAAGACATTTTTGAGCTTTTTCCCTTTTTATAATCTTAATTTTTGAAGATCTATTGCTTGAATTTTAAACTTGAAGTTTTCTTGATATCTCTATTTACCAAATCAAAATAAATAGAAACCCCCTTTAAAGCATACCAATGATTAATTACAATTTATTACATTACAGGGTCTCATAAGTTTTTGTGATTGAAAAAGATTTTTGGTGCAAATTAAAGAAGTGAAAATAGTGAAAGCCAAAGGTGATTTTTTCATTTTTGGGAGAGGGGTGGGGGTGGGAAAGAAGAAGGTGAAGTGGGGAATGAGAGACATGATTATACTGTGAGAGAGAAAATTGTATTTTTTTTATATTATTTATTTTTAAATATTTAATTTTTGATGCGTCTTTGAAAAAAAGTTAATAATTATGATATGTTATTAAAAAATGACATGAAATTCCATGTGTAAAACGAGTGTACTACATGCATACTCATCAGATGAGAACAGTGTTTAAAATATCGTGTTTCGGTTAGTTTAAGGGTTGAGTTGACAAAATCATAAATATAAGAATTCAACTTACAAACAGTGTCAAATACAAGAGTCTCTCAAATCATTTCACATTTATAATTTTATCCTAAAATATCCTACCTTACCATCAATTCTTTAATCCAAAAATACCCTCCCTTACCATCAATTTTTTAATCTTAAAATACCCTTATAAGAAAAGGACAAAAAAAACAAGCAAAAAAAGGCCAAAAGAAGAAGAAAATGAAAGTGGGATCTGCACACGTGACCCACCAAATATCCAAAATCCAACAGAATCCCACAATTATTCCAGAATCTCAATAAATAAATATATAAAAAAAAAAAACCCTTTCACCTCTCAAAACACATTCATCATAATGCGGCCAAAGATCCAATTCTCTCAAATGATCCTAAACTCCAATTCTCTCTGATCAAATTCAGTTTTCGTCAAACATTTCTGCAGTAAAATCTCTCTAAGTTAGAATTTTGGGTATTCGATTAATCCACTCCAGGTAATTGCATGCGTTAAATCGTATTATAATGTAACAAATTTGATATGATAGAATTTTTTTTGACTTAGGGTTTCAACTTTAGGATTTCGAACGACTCGATCTATAATATTCTCGCCAATCGTCATATTGTATTGCATTTGTTGGAATATTCGATTGTGATTATAATGTGAGTTTTTTTTTTTCAGAAACCATGGAAAATGTACCTATTTTTATAAAGTACAATGGAGTATGGGAAAGTGATAATAGTTTTGTGAATTTTTCTGTTAATGGTGTTTTGGTTACTTCTGGATGCAATTTTGAAGAATTAGTTTCCGTTATAGCGAATCAGCTTGAGAAGGATTTGGATACCAATTTGATAGATATTAAGTACATAGTGAAGGATGGGTATCCACCTATGACGGTACACAGTGATATGAGTGTTAGAGTGTATATTGAACTGAAAAGGATGAATGCAGAATTCACAATGTATCCGCTTTGCGTAACGTTTAAGGATAAGTGTACTGCTGGAAGTTGCTCAAATGTGAACCCTGCTACTGTTTCATCTGATGGTATACAGAGTGAAAATAGACCTGATATATACTTGCCTGATGCCGTTGAGATGATAAGTCCTGTTCGTGGAAAGGATTGTAATGGTATACAGGGTGATGATAAAGGTATAATGAACAACCAAGATACCGTTGAAATGATGAATTCTGTTCATGGGGAGGATTCTAATGGCGTACGAGGTGATGAGGAAGGTATTATAAACAACGTAGATATTGTTGAGCCGATAAGTTCTGTTCATGGGGAGGATTGGAATGGTATACAAGATGATGATAGAGGTATAGTATTAATAGACAATCCACGGCATCAAGATGTTGAAGAGCGTCAATTGTACCTAGACAAAGAGACCATCGTCAATGTTATGAGGCATTATGCTATCCGAAATAACTTTCAGTTTAGAGTCGAAAGGTCGAGTAGCACCAGGTATTGCATGATATATATATTGTATATATTTTTATCTCGAGTGCATTTGATGATTTCAAACTGAATATTGATAGTGTATATGTATATATATTACCAACAGTTATTGTCTTTTATGCCCGGAAGAAAATTGTTCCTGGTGTTTTAAGTCTTCAAGCCTGCACAAGTCAAAGCTTTTCAAAATAAGAATGTTCAATGATGTTCACACGTGCTCGATAGAGGAAAGATTACATTCACGTCTCTCTTCTGCGGGGATCATTGGAGGTATGATTAGGAACAAGTATGCTGACTCGGAATCTGTATATTCTCCAGCAGATATAATACGTGACATGAAAAAAGATTACGGTGTGGATTTGACCTATATGAGGGCTTGGAGATCGAAGCAAAAGGCTCTTAAACTGTTGAGAGGGAACAAAATTGAATCATATGGGAAGCTGCCGAGCTACCTGTACATGTTGATGCATACAAACCCTGGATCCATAGTGAGACTACAAAAATCAGAAGGTGGCTCCTTTTTGTATGTTTTTGTATCGTTGGATGCGTCAATTAAGGGATGGAAATATTGCAAGCCTATTGTGATAGTTAATGCGAGCTTGCTAGAATCAGCACACAGGGGGACTTTAATCATGGCTTACACACAAGATGCAGCGGGTGAGTTAAAATAACAAATGAAAACATTTATAAATCATTGAAGTTGCACATTTGTTATATTCGAAAAATATCTAGGGTATACGACGTGTGTTATATAATCAATACATATGCAGTGTATATCATCTGTAAAAAAAAAAAAGAAGGGTAGCCGGTGCACTAAAGCTCTCGCTATGTGTAGGGTCCGGAGAAGGGCCCAACCACAAGGGTCTATCGCATGCAGTCTTACCTTGCATTTCTTCCAGATGCTGTTTCCATTCTAAATAAATTGTACATATGTAATAAAAATATTTTAATTCAAAAAATGGATTGTGTGCCTGCTATTTAACATCATCGTGGCAATATTATACCTGTTGTGTATTTGACACTGTTGATTTACTCTAATATATACTTATACAAGTATTTTGATTGACTTAAACAGGTAGAATATTTTTGCTCGCATACAGCGTGGTTGATTTGGAGAATGATGCATCTTGGAAGTGGTTCTTCGAAAGGTTCAGGGACGCTTATGGTGCTAGGGAAGGGATGTGCATAGTATCGGACATGCATGAAAGCATCTTAAAAGCGACTTCAATTGTGTATCCAGAAGTGCTTCACTGTATATGTATGTTCCATTTGTGGAACAACATAAAGACGAGGTACACAAAAATTCATACACCTGTCAAGGAACTGTTCTTCGCATCGGCCAGAGCATATATGATTGAAGAATTTGAGCGCCATATGGTTGCGATAAATAATATCGATAAGAGGGTCGGAGAATGCTTGTTAGATGTTGGATATCATAGATGGTCAAGAGTGCATTCCAAAGTCAATGGGACCACGATTATGACTTCAAACATTGTGGAGTCTATGAATACAGTGAACAATCATGCAAGAGATCTACCAATACTGCATTTGCTGGAATACATGACGAATGTGGTTCAAGATTGGCATTATGCGAACAAGAAAAATGCAGTAGAGACATCCACGGAGCTGGGCAAAAAATATGAAGATATCATGAAGGAAAATTACACTACATCTCGAAGGATGACGGTAAGATTCCATTACCATGATTTTTTCATACCAGAAAATGAAATTGTACATTAAGAAAATGGTATATAGTCTATATGTACTGTGTATCATTAGAATATATGTAGTATAGTACTCAGCATCTTCTTCCAAAATGTAGGTGAAGCCTTCCTCTGATTACATATACACTGTTGTTGACGATGAAAAACAATTTGTGCTGAACCTGAGAGAGAGAACTTGCACTTGCATAAGGTTTCAAATAGATGAAATGCCGTGCCCACACGCTCTGGCAGTTATAACGTTCAAAAGCATGGATGCATATCAATACTGCTCTGTTTACTACAACAAGGATCACTTGCTGAAAACGTATGACATATGTACGTATCCAGTTCCCAATGAAAGCACTTGGGACATTCCTAGAGAGGTCTTAGAAGAAGTAGTTCTACCACCTGCGGGGAAGATTAGACCGGGGAGGCCAAAAAGGTTGAGAATCTAGTCATCGTTGAAATCGTGACCTAAGAGGTGAAAGCTTCATGCGGACAATGTGGACACACAGGGTTACAACCAAAGAAGTACAGTAATTTATCGAGGAAAATTTGACACATTTGTTAGTTTTTCTCTTCTTTTCTTTTAATTCAATCATTGTCACTTTTCATGAATTACAATGAATTGTCTATGGAGCTTAATGATTAGTGTTTTTTTTTGCATATCAGGGCATTCTTGGTTTGATATGAAGTAATAAAAATGTACTTGTAGCTGACAAGACTATTCTCAAAAAGGCATAATACATAAACATGATCCTTAACTTGGTGTCAGTTGACAACTATGACCTTTAATTTTAGGTATGCACAGGTAGGCACTTGTATAAAATTGAACAAATAGACACATTCGTCTTACATGGCAATTTTGTGTCCTACGTGGCGTCCTACGTGCATATTGTCATGTAGGACACATGTGTCTACTTTTTCAATTTTATACAAGTGTAAGTGTCTACTTGTACACACTCAAAGTTGGAGGGTATAGTTGTACGCTGAAGTCAAGTTAAGGGTCATGTTTATGTATTTCACATTCTCAATACAACAAGGAAAAACTCCTTCAAACAGGCCTAATTAAGGCTCATAATTGAATTACTTAACTCTTTTTAAGTATTTTTTTAGCACTTAAAAAAGCATATCTAATATCAACAATACTGTAATACATGTTTAAGTATTAATAGGGAGAATAGATCTAGTACTAAAAAATGTAACTATGTCTATGTATCATCAATATATATCATTTTTCACTTTGAAAATAAAAATTATTTATTTATTCAAATTTTATAACGAAACTTGATCGAACATGCATTTAGAGAATGGAAATAAAATAATTTAAATTATTTTCTCAACAATACGCATGATTGCTAAATACAGAGAACAACCCTTTTATCCCTTTGACACGTGCCTCCCTACTTAACCTGAATCTCGAGCAAATCTATTGTTGAACTATCTACTTCTTGGACCTTTGTGGTTTAGGCTCAGGCCAAACAACTTGGCCAGCCTCTGTCTAGATAACTGGTCCAAATCTATTAGGTAGACTATCCATGTTCACAACAAAAATTTATGTCCATCTTAATGATCAACATAGGGGATAAATCAACAACCTCTATTAGACACTCAGATTCAGCAAAATGATCAACTATACCTCTTAACTATTAAGTGAAAACTGAAAACAAAGAAATTGAACTTCCTACTATTCAAAAGTTTTTTTTAAGAAAAATACTTTTGAAATTTGGCCAAACACACAAATTTCAAACCAAATATTATAGGTTTTTAAAAATATAAATTGGATTTGATTCGGTTTTTCGATTTGAATTGATCTTTATTCAACCATGAGCACCTCTATTCATAAATAGAGAGGTACTTACCCATAGACCCTCGATTCAAGGAGTGTATGATTGAAATTGTGCAAAATATATTTCTTCTTAATTTTATCCCTCATAGTCAACCTGACATTATAGGTGTTTGGCCACAAATATCAATTAATTTTTCACTTTATTTGTAATTTATGAAGTTCAAGTTGAGGATAAAGTTTTACTTGGTTATGTATAATTTTTATAAGAAAATATTTGGAATAATATTATGCTATCAGTAATAGTAAAAAATTCGATGGTAAAACCTTAACTTACGGATCTATCAATATTCTCCTCAGTTTTCTTATGTAAGAGTTGATTTGTTAGATGATCACTCTATTAATGATGATAATTAACTAACAATTATTTTTTTTGTAGTTTTGAAACAGAAAATTCACTCGTCATTACAACTACAAAGTTACTAAATTAATTACATTCAAGTGGTATTTACTATTTATGATAAATATTGGTGAAAAAAATGTAAAGCCAATTTTTTAAGAAATAAAAAGCCATCTGTTTTAATTAACCACTAAATTGACAAATCTGAACTGCTTAAAAATTAAATGAGTTTTAAATATATAACGTAGAGTGGGGGTGGGGGTGGGGCAGGGGGGGGGCGTCCTTTTATTAAATTAACTTGTTACATATTCGAAATTTAATTTTGCACTAAATTGGTTAAAATTATAAAATTACTAACGGCTTAGTAATTAATGATGGTTAAGATTGACAAATAAAGTATTCCTTAACTTGGTTGAAATTACTAAATAATAATTTTCTTTTTTATTAGAATCGAAGAATAAACTAATAATCATAAACCTTAAATGAATAAATATTACTATGTATATATATTTATGGTGTCCGTTACAGAGAATCCATATGGTGAAACAAATTTCTACTGTTATATTGATAGTTAATGCAAATTATTTTTTACCCATTAATTAGTCCTTTATAAATTATTTAGGTTCGGACTCCTCTACTATGGAAGAAAAACCTTCCATATATAATAGCAGATCGGATTAAAATATTTTGTCAATTTATTTTAACTTGTTTATTATATTAAAAATATCTTTTCATTTTATTGGCATATCAACAAAAAAAAGAATTAGAAAATTGAAGGTTAATATAAACTTCAAAAAAAGAAACCGAAGGACTTTGGCGATTTTATAAAGATTGTTCGATCCTTTTTAGAAATATATAAAAAAATATAGCTACTTGAATTAAACTCAAGTATTTTACCATGACATTGAAAATTCTACCGATAAACTATACATGTGTTTTGATGAAATACTTTTATTAAGAATTACACAGATGGTGAGAACTCAACCATAGATGAAACCATGGAAGCCATAACTGGCAACTGAGAGAAAACAATAACAGAGAGGAAAATATGATTTGGTAAAATGAGAACTCACACCTTTCATTGATCAGCAATGAAGTACTTATATACATGTGTGAATATGCATCTGCAGAAAGAGAAAATATCTAACTAACTAATTAGCTCTCTAACCGACTATGACATCGCTAACTAACTGCACTAACTAACAGAAAAATGGAATCTAACTAACTGAATGTCAAAATTAATACACATTTTAATCATGATCTTTAATACCCCTCCTCAAGTTGGAGGTGATGATTTCACTACCAACTTATGTAAAATGGCTGAATGTTTGACACCAGTGAGAGCCTTGGTAAGAATGTCAGCAAGTTGGTCAGAGGTGGACACATGGTGCAGAGAAATGAGCCCCTCATGAAGCTTATTGCGCACAAAGTGACAATCCACTTCAATGTGTTTAGTTCTCTCATGGAACACAGGATTACGAGCAATGTATATAGCAGATTGACTGTCACAGTAAACAGCAATAGGAGAAGAGATAGGAACAATCAATTCAGTAAGCAACCTGTGAAACCAAGTCAACTCTCCTACAACCTTTCTGAGTGATCTATATTCTACTTCAACTGATGATAGGGAAACAGTCTCTTGTTTCTTGGACTTCCAGCTGATGGGGCTGTTCCCAAGTAGTAATAAATAACCACTGACTGATCTTCTTGAGTCTGGACAGGATGCCCAATCTGAGTCACAAAAGGCTTGAACTGTACAGTCAGGGTCCTTAGATAAGTGTACTCCCAAAGTAGGATCCTTCTTTAGGTATCTAAGAAGGTGATAAGCTGCTTGTAGATGAGGAGCTCAAGGATCTTGCATGAACTGACTCAATTGTTGAACACTCAAGGCTATGTCCAGTCTGGTATTAGTTAGGAAGTTCAACTTGCCTATCAACTTCCTATAGAAGGTGGGATTAGATAGAGGAGGACCTTCCTTGGCTCTTAGTTTGACAGTAGGGTCTAGTGGTGAAGACAGAGGTGTATAATTAAAGCAATCATATCCTCTGAGTAAGTCCAAAACAAACTTTCTTTGTGAAATAAGAACCCCCTCTGTTGTGTCAAGTATCTCTAAGCCCAGAAAGTAATGGAGTCTGCCAAGATCCTTGATCTTGAAAGTGTTGTCTAGATACACTTTTAGCTGTACAATTTCAGTTGTGTCTGTGCCTGTCAAAATAACATCATCTACATATACGGCAACAAACACTACCAAGGGTCCTTCCTTCCTGTAAAACAATGAGTGATCATAATGTGAGTATGTGTAACCCCTGAGTGATAATGCCTCAGTCAGTTTGGCATACCACTGCCTACTTGCCTGTTTGAGACCATAGAGTGACTTATTTAGCTTACAAACCAGTCCTGGATTAGGTATCTCAAGGCCTAGAGGCACTTTCATATACACCTCTTCATGGAGATCTCCATGAAGGAAAGCATTATTAACATCAAGTTGAAACATACCCCAGCCTTTCTTCACAGCACATGCTACTAAGGTTCTTACAGTAGTCATTTTAACCACAGGTGAGTAGGTTTCAGTACAGTCTATTCCAGCCTGTTGTGTATATCCTTTGACTACCAGTCTTGCCTTGAACCTTTCTATGCTTCCATCTGCTCTATGTTTAACTTTGTACACCCATCTACATCCAATTGTCTGCTTGTCTGCTAGTAGGCTTACAAGATCCCAAGTGTTGTTGGCATACAATGCCTCAAATTCTTGTGTCATGGCTTTCTGCCATGCAGGGCTCAGTGATGCTTCCTCATATGATGATGGCTTACTATCATGACAAACATTCTCAACAAGAGCTTGACTGTTAGATGCAATGACATCAGGAGACACATGGTGGTGTTTGGTAAATAAGGCAGTAAGAGAAAGATTGTTGGGATGATGTTGTGTGTTTTGTGTGTTGATGTCAACAGGTTTTAGGCTAGGAATGTTGACAATGTAATCTTTCAGATGTTGTGGAATTTTATTTAATCTATGGGATTTTCTTTGCACTACTGTGCAAGGAACATGTTGTGGTGGTGTTGGAGATGTAATGGTAAGGGCAGGAGGTGGTTGTGCAATGGGATCCTCAATGGTGTGGTCAGGTGGATGAATAGGAATTGTATCAGTTACATTGTTATAGTCACTTACACAATTATCACATGAGGCTAATTCAGTATAATCAGAAGAAGGAATAGACCTCAAAACAGAAGGAAAAGAATTGCTTTCAGCTGACAAAGTAAAAGGAAAGACATGTTCATGAAAGATCACATCCCTGGAGACATGTATCTTCTTTGTAGCTAGATTCATTACCTTGTAACCTTTTGTTCCAAAAAGATATCCCAGGAAAATATGTGGGGTGGTTCTTGGTTCAAGTTTGTCTCTAAGTACTTTTGGGACAATGGGGTAACAAAGGCACCCAAAGGATCTAAGTTGGCTATAGTTTGATTTTCTTTTATACAACAGTTCATAGGGGCATTTATTTTTCAGATGGCTTTTGGGAAGTCTATTGATGAGATGGGTGGCTGTTAGAACACATTCTCCCCAATACCTTATAGGTAGTTTAGATTGAAACAAAAGGGCTCTAGCTGTTTCCAACAAATATTTATGTTTTCTTTCCACCACACTATTTTGTTGTGGTGTGTATGGACAAGTTTTCTGATGAATGATCCCTTTGGATAAAAGAAATTGGTGTGTTTCATTGTTGGAAAACTCCAGACCATTATCTGTCCTAATGTTTTTTACTGTGGTGTTGAATTGATTTTCCACCATACGTATGAAATTTTTCAGAACTTGTAAGGCATTGTTTTTGGTACTTAAAAGATGTGTCCAAGTTGACCTACTGTAGTCATCTACTAATGTAATGAAGTACTTGTAGTTGTCATATGTGGACACATGATATGGTCCCCATAAGTCAATGTGAAGTAGTTCAAAAATGGATATGGTTTGGTTGGTACTGCGATTAAAAGGTAATCTCTCTTGTCTTGCCATTGGACAAATGTTGCAGGAAAAAGGTTGTTTGGGAGAAAAAGTGGCTGGTAATGCAGTGATACTTTTCATTTTAACAAAAGGTGCATGGCCAAGTCTATTGTGCCACAACAAGTCTACATTATCTCCAGAATAGTTACAAGAATTATGATCAAACAAGACATCAATATTATTGGAAGTAGAAGTACACATAAGAGGAACAGAGGTGTGAACACTATGAGATTTATCTGCATTAGAAGGTTTGACAGAAGAAGAATTGCATGTTTTATTTTTGCTAGAACAAGAAAAGAGACTTATTAGGAAAACAACAACATATTTGACTTGTATTGATTCTATTAGAAGTCTTCAGACATCTTGAGCACAAGAAGTAGAGCCCATCTCTGCTATTACCAATCACCTAAGGCCTCTTCACTGAAGGGGCCTGCAACAGACACAATGCATTAGTGAACAAGACTATGCATTTCATAGAAGTTGTTAAGGAATGGACTGAAACTAGATTATACTTAAAAGAAGGCACATATAATACTTGATGTAAAGTGATATTATATGTGACTGGTACATCCCCAAATTCTGTTACCTTAACTTTGTATCCATTTGGAAGTGAAAGTAGTATAGGAAAAGGCAGGGTTCTAATGTTGATTAGGGAAGTTCTGTTAAAGGTTATATGATTTGATGCCCCTGAGTCTATGATCCACAAATTAGCACTTGATTCAAAACATTTGCATGAAGGATTGTCAAAATCAGTAGAAGAAGAACAGACCACAATACCTGCAAAGTTCATGGATCCAGCAACAACACTGGAGGCATTATTGGCACCAGTATCTTCTCCCACATTTTCATTCTGGAAATGTTCCAGCAGGTTCATAATATGTCCATATTGTTCCTTTGTGAAGCTGACATTTGGATGATTGTTGCCTTGTGGCTGGTCCTCTCCATGAGTATTCATCATGTCATTTGCAGCACCATATACATTTGCCACCACTCTCTTCCCTTTGAAGTTTAGGCTTTGTTGTCTGAAACTCTGACCACCATTGTAACTCCCTGACCTGAAGTTTTGATTATTGTTGCCTTGGGGATACCCATGCAACTTGTAACACTTGTCCCTAGTGTGTCCAGTCCTCTTACAATAGTCACACACTATAGCATTTCTACCACTACTACTGCCTGAGTAATAGTTTCCTCCTGAACTGCTACTACCAACTGCATAATTGTTCCCTCCTAAACTGTTGTTACCACCAGCATAATTGCTATTACCACCTGCATAATTGTTTCCTTGATAATTTGTCCTGAAAGTCCTTCCTCCATGACTCTTGTTATCAAGAGAATTTGCATTCAAAGAGATTGAATCTGTGGGCATTCGACCAATAGGCTTAAATTCTCTTTGTTTTTCCTCCTGGATTAACAGTGAGAAAGCCTGTCCCATGGAAGGGAGTGGATTCATCATGAGGATATTTCCCCTCACTACTGTGTACACTTCATTTAGTCCCATAAGGAACTGAATCAAACGTCTATCTTGCTCTGCCTTGTGCATACCATCTTTTGCACCACACACACATACACAACTACATTGATTTTTCACACTCAAAGTGTTCAACTCCTCCCACAATTTCTTCATCCTCGTATAGTAGACTGTGATGTCTAAGATTCCTTGAGTGAGATCATTGATTTCCTTTTGTATCTGGTACAGTTTTGCCCCATTGGTTTGATCGTATCTATCCTCTAACTCCTTCCAAAGTTCAGCAGAATTATTCACATACTCCACACTATCTGAGATTTCCTTGATCAATGAATTCAAAACCCAAGATGTTACCATATCATCACACCTCTGCCATTGGTGCAATTAAGGCGAATTGGAATTTGGTTTCTCACAGCTTCCATCGATAAAACCCAATTTGTTTTTCACTAACAGAGCTCGCATAACTCTTCTTCTCCAGGATCGATATCCTGTTCCATCAAATTGAGCAGGGACAAGCATTATCCCTAGGCTATCTGAGGGATGCACATACAAAGCAATACTAGTGTCGTTTCCAGATGTGTTAGTTCCCTCAGATATGGATACATTGTCGTCGACAGCCATTGATATACACAACAAAACTTATTTTGAATTACTTGACAAGAGAAGGAAAAGAAAACTGTGATCGAAACTTAGATCTGAACCAGCACAGAAATTGAAATTCGTATCAATCGAAGATAACAATTCGAACAACAATACAACTAACAAAAGACGAAGAACAGATCGACTGACCTTGCTCTGATACCATATTAAGAATTACACAGATGGTGAGAACTCAACCATAGATGAAACCATGGAAGCCATAACTGGCAACTGAGAGAAAACAATAACAGAGAGGAAAATATGATTTGGTAAAATGAGAACTCACACCTTTCATTGATCAGCAATGAAGTACTTATATACATGTGTGAATATGCATCTGCAGAAAGAGAAAATATCTAACTAACTAATTAGCTCTCTAACCGACTATGACATCACTAACTAACTGCACTAACTAACAGAAAAATGGAATCTAACTAACTGAATGTCATAATTAATACACATTTTAATCATGATCGTTAATCTTTCATTGTTTTTTTTTTTACGAAATTGAGAGACTCCATTGATTTTCTTTTTAAAAAATATTTTTGTATATAGTTTTTTAGCTTTTATCGCGAAAAATAATCAACAGAAATCCATCGATCGTTTCCCTAAAAGGGTATGTTTGGAAAGTCACTAGGTAATTGGAATTGGTGTAATTACTAGGATAGTAATTACACAACCTAGTAATTATGATGACATGTTTGTTTGCAATAGTATAATTACAAGTGTATTGTTTCGTTGCACAAGTGTAATCTAAGGTTATATGCATTTTAAAAATAAAAATTAAAAAAATTATTAGACAAATAAGGGCAAATAAATTATATTAAATTGAATATCTAAGATATATATTGTCTTTTGAAAATATATTAATTAATAAACATATGTTCTTAACTAATATTATAAAATATAATTGATTTATATTTTTCAATTTTATATATTTTAATTACATTAATCATAAAAATTAAAAGTACAGAAATTCTATGAACATCATGAAATGCATGTTTGACAAAAAAATTAATATTATAAATATAATGTCATATAATTATAAAACATTTGACAAAATGATAATCTATCAAGTCTAACTTAAAAAAAATAGTTTGCAATATAAATATCGAGTCAATACTCCTAAAATAAATGAAAGTGAAAATATAACATAAGATCTAAATTCAAAACAAAAAAATTAACATAATACTCTTATGTCAAATTTCAACATAACATACATAAATATGATCTAAAAGAAAAGAAAAACATAGTCCATAACTTTATTCAACAATGAATTCTACTTTAATTTAAAAATTATAATACTAACAAAACTATACTAATAATTTTTATTTTTTTTTGATAATACAAAAATTGCATGGATGTAAAGGTTGAGAATAAAAAGGAAATGAAATATAAATAATAATAATAATAATAAAATATTTTTAGAAAATATTAGAATAAGAAAAATAAAATACATTAAAATGAAAAAAATAAAAATATAAATAAAATGAATAAATTAAAAAGTAATCAGTTTGTAATTACCAGCAATTCACAGTCTTTCCTGTGAATTGGAAAGTGTAATTACACCCAATCATCTGCTGACAGATAATTACATGGCCAACCAAACATGACAGATAATGCAATTACACTAAATTCAATTATCAGAGCCTTCCAAACAAGCCCAAAGATAATTCATTAATAAAACCTACATACTCAGTTGATTTAATGTTTTTTTTTTAGTAGTGACATTTTTAGCATATCAAAATTTTTTTTCATATTTTAATCTTGATATTAATTATTTATTCTTCAAATTATTTTTTCAAAATTTAAGATTAAAAATCAAAATAAAAATATTATGATAATATCTAATATCAATCATCACTTCTTAATTAAGAACGTATAAAATAGGGATAAGGGTCTGAAAAATATTCCAACTTTGGTCGAATTTGCTGTTGTGATACTAAACTTTCATGAGGACCTATTACCTCCCTAGACTATTTAATACCATTTTTTTTACCCCTTGAACTATTTAATGGTGTATTTTAAAGGTATATATGTGCTCACGTGGACACATTACTATTTATAATTTTTACATTATTTTTTATGTCCATGTGGGCAAATATTTATGTTTAAAATACGATATTAAATAGTGTAGGGATGTAATAGGTCCTCATAAAAATTTAGTATCACAACAGCAAATTCGACCAAAGTTTGGATATTTTTTAAACCCTTATCCCTATAAAATATAATATGAACAAGTAAAAATAATAAAAGAGTAAAAATGAATAAAGGAGCTGTACATGGTAAAATCTCGACCTTTCAAGGTTTCTTCTTCAAATACATAAACTTCTCCTCCCTAAGAATAATAATTTCTAACCAAGTACGCCCTTCATTTATTTTTTTATTTTTAAGTATTGATTTTACGCTTAAAAAAGGATAAGACACAAGTATCCCCTAGACTATGATTGAAATTTCAGAGACACACCTTAACTAAACTAAGGTCCTATTACCCCTTAACTTTTCTTTTTTTTGTAATTTGTACACCTTTTGTCTTACGTGGCACATTCCGTGACTCCACGCAATTGAGGCGCGTGGGAGATATTTGGATGCCACGTAAGCCAAAAAAGTGCACAAAATTACAAAAAAAATGGGTTCATGGGTAATAGGACCTTAGTTTAGTTAAGAAGTGTCTCTGAGATTTCGGTCATAGTCTTGGGGAATACTTGTACATTTTCCCCTTAAAAAATAATAAATAAAACAACAATTTTATCGGATCACTCCTTGAATAAAATAAATTCAATAATTTAATAGATAATTATAGTTAATAATAAAAGCAGATTAAAACTAAGTGATTAATTATGTATTAATTTTTCAAAATGAATAAGTAAACATCTATATTTATTTTTAATATAGTAAATAAGTAAAAGTGAATTTAGAATGGACTCCACACTATTGTGGCCACTTTACAAAACCTCAAAATCATCATCACATGTTCTAAAACATTATAAATAGGAATGGAGTCACCATGCTTTAGTGAATTGATAAGTGAAGAAAACTTTAATTTGCAACTTGGCAGTAGAGACAAGATTCATAAGGTATATGCCCTATTTTTTTTATTTTTCTAATAATATTGAGATCATTTCATGTAACAATTTAATTTTACAGATCTAGAAGTAGGTTTTTTTTTATTATTATTGTTATATATATTATTTTATTTTTATTTTTTAAGTGGCGATCTAGAAGTAGCTTAATAAGTGGAGTACTACTATTTTTTCTTCTTAAAAAGTTACTAGTAGTTAGTATGGATAGTCGATATGTTCAAAATTCCATGTATAGAGAAAAATATTTAGGGAATAATAATCCTTATTGATTAGTAGTAGTGTAGATAATCCTAAACTACTCGCAACAAATACTCTCTCTAGTTTATATTGAGTAAATTTTTGGATTTTTTTATACAGTTTAAATTAAGTGAACTATTCAAAATTCAAGAGAATTATATTGTTGAAACTTTTTTTGTTCATATTTAACTTTTATTTAATAAGGTTCTTAATTACTTTATATTTTCTAGGAGAATAGTTTGATAATAATCTAAAGGATAATAGTAGAAAGTAGTCTTTAAGTAATTTCTTAAGGAGCGTATCGTACCTCAATAATTCACTTAATATGGACTAAGTGATTAATTTCATGACCATCTTAAAAAGAGTTAATGGAACTTTTTAGTGTTGCGTTCATGTTGATCCAGTGACAAAATCAAAAATTTCATCAAGGGTGTTCAAGATTTTAAAAAATGTTGTTGTGCACGCAAACCGTTGCAACGGATCATGAGGTTATAATTCCACGTTGCTATGGCAATCATCATCCTACTATTTGGGGAGACCATTTTCTTACCTACGTTGATCTCCCGGTAAATAAATATTTTTTATACCATATATATGAAACAAATTCATATATGATGATAACACATATATTCTCAAATTAATAGGGAGTCAATGAAGGAGAAGAGAAGCAACATGAAGACCTAAAAGAAGAAGTGAGAAAGATGTTAGTGATGGCTCCTTCAAAATCTTTGCACAAACTTGATCTCATCAGCACAATCCAACTTCTTGGTGTAGCTTATCATTTTGAACATGAGATTGAGGAATCATTGAGTTACATGTACATTCATTATGAAGAATGGATTGGTGATCTTCATGATATTGCTCTATGCTTTCGATTACTTAGGCAACAAGGTTATTATGTCTCATGTGGTAAGTATCATTCACACATAAAAAATAGGAATATTGGACATAATATTCTATATACTATATTATGCATGTATGTATGTGTATCGATAAACTATATAGTTAAAGTTAAGCATATATGAGTAGCGATATACTATATAGTATATATCATTTTGGGGGGAAAAAATCAAATGAAATATTATATTTCTCAAACTTAAGGAAAATAACTTTCCTATATAAAATTTAAAATAAAAATAAAAATTCAAGATTCTATTTGAACCTTCCCCGACCTGAGACCTATGATCTGACCTCGATTCGCATGTGCCTTCCAATCTCGACTCGATATTAAATCTTGACTTGGGACTCGATTCTCGAGTTGAGGTCATGAGTTGGGTCTCGGGTCGGGGTTAAGAGTTGGATCCCGGATTGGGTTTAAGATCGAGAGTCCGGTTTCAGGTCAGGTCCCAGATTGGGGTTGGGACAGGAAGTTGGGTTTCGGGTTGAGGTTGGATCAAGGGTCTCGGGTCAAGATCAGGATCCAGGTCCTGTGTTGGGGTCGAGAGTTGGGTCATGTGTTGAGGTCGAGAGTCAGATACTGGGACTTGACTCTCAACCTTGACCTAGGACCTAACTCTCGACCTAGGACATGACTCTTGACCTCAACCTTTGAGACGTGACCCGACTCCTAAGCCTGACCTTGACCCTGAATCCAATTACCTGACTCCTACCTTGACCCAAGATTCGACCTGACTCACAACTTAATCATGCATGCATACATCAATCATTGGAACATGTATATTCATTGATAGTTCAAGAATGTCATGTCCTCTTTTACTTTCTCATAATATACATATAATTTGAAGCAGATACTTTTAGGAAGTTCACCAACGACCAAGGAAATTTCAAGAAAGAATTGATTAACAACGTATATATTGATTAACAACGTATCATGTATATATTGATTTACAAAGAAATTGAGAAAGAATTGGCAAATGAAAACAAGTCATTTCTAGTAGACTATTCAATAATAGAGGTACTTATATAAATATAAATAAATAAATAAAGAAGATAGGAAACATATGCTTAAATTGATTAACAACTCTTTGAAGAGCATAAAAAATAGAAATGTTTCATCAAAAAGCATGAGTGGTCGAGCGATAGAATTGTCCCAAGTTAAAAAAAAATATTACTTCGGTTCATTCTAAGTAATTATTATACATTTTTTAATATTTCTGAAAAACACTCTATCCATTGATTTTTAATTTTTCACTATTGTTTTTTAGATGAAAAAGGTGTTGAGGGCTTACTTTCAAGAGGCAAAATGGTACTACAATAAGAAGGAAGTACCAAGAATGGAGCAATATATGAAGAATGGAATTCCATCAAGTGGTTACCTATTGCTAGCAACTACTTCTTGGTTAGCCATGGGAAATAAAACAACTAAAGATGTATTTGATTGGATAGGAACTGAACCTCCAATACTTGTTGCTTCTTGTTGCATTACAAGATTACTCAATGATCTTTCATCACCCGAGGTATAATAAATTCTCCTCCCGTTTCAATTTACATGATGTTGTTTAACTTGACAAAGAGTTCTTTTTCAAAAACAAATAATTTAAAACTTGTGGTATAAAAAGCATACATGTTTGTGTGACATAAAAATCATCTTATAAGGGTACAATCTTTTTTCGACAATTTGCCTTTTTAATTTCTTTCTCCTTACAAAAATAAAAAATTCCTCTTATCTTTATGCAAAATTTAGTTTAAAAAGAATGTCTTTTTTTTTACAACTCTTTAATTTCAATTTTCCACATGATATATTTAAATCCGGCCTAACTCATCGGTGGCCTCCTAAAGTTGGCACGATGTTTTACTTAGACACCTCAACTTGGCGATATTCATTTTAGACACCTCATGTAGGGTCCCTCTATGTCATTTTGATACCTTTTTTAATATCATAAAAAATATGATGTGTGTTACACTCGCGAATGACATGTAAAGTGACAAATCATACGACGACATTTGTCATTGATGTTAAAAATAATTTTTTAATAATTAATTTTGAATAAAAATAGAAACTGGCCAATCGTCTTCTACACCCCCCCCCCCTGGTCGTCTTCTCCACAGCCCTTCCCTGTGCCTGTCTTCTCCAAATGCCCTTATCCTTTTTGCAGAAAAGAATGACTTGAAAATGGAATTGAATAAAAAAAAATTGACCTTCATTGAAGGAGTTTAAGTTTGAAAAAAATGATGGGAGGTAGTGGGTTGAAAAATGGAGAAGAAAAAAAGAAAATAAAAATTGGCTAAATTAAGTCTTTCACGCGCTATTATTGAGTGTATCATACTGACTTTGACGTGTCAGCAAAAAATGTCAAAATTACCTAACGAGATCCTACATTAGGTGTCTAAAATGAACATCGTCCAATTGAAGTGGCTAAGTGAAACTTGGTATCAGCTTTTGGGGCCCAATGATGGATTTGGCCTTTAAATCCCCAAAAATAAAGGATATTTTAGTATATTCTCATATCTGATCTTTAATATAAGACCATAATATTCAAAAGTTATTTACTTTAATTAAACTCACATTTATTTGATTAATTTGTCTGTTTTATTCATGTTAGGAAGAACAAAAAAAGGAGATGCAGCTTCAAGTATAGAATGTTATATGAATGAATATGGTGTTACAAAGGAATAAGCACACATAAAATCTATATATAATATAAAGCTAAATGTAGGCAAGGATGATGTGGCACCTCTCTAAGGCCACCATTGCTATTTATCTTTTTTCTCATTTTTTAAACATTTTTCTCTATTTTTTCTTATTTTTAAATCAAAGAACTAATCATATTCTATCCTATTTATTAAGTTTCATTAAATTTTATAACAATTATATTAATTTATTATGGCACCTCTTAATGGCCTAGAATATTATTTATCTTTAGTCTTCCCTTCTTTTAAAAAAAAAAATTCCTTTCATTATTAATTTTTTTGATTATATATATTTGCTGCATCTTATTATATTTCATGAGTTAATAATAATAACAATAATAATAATAAATCTATATATCTATATAAAGGAGGACAATAGACAAGGTGATGTGGCACCTCTCTATGGCCTCCATTTGCATTTAGCTTTTTTCTTCTTTTTTTTGGCTTTTTAAAAAAATAAATTAATTATTATATTATAAAAATAAATTACTTAAATTTATTACAAATAAATATTTTATTGATGGAGGAACATTTATAACAAAAACTCTTCATATTTTTTTTTATTTGTCTCACTTATAATAAAAGGAGAAACATAATTTATCTTTTTTTGACTTTTTTTTAATTCAAATTAATTATTTCATTGTAAAAATATATTACTTAATTTATACAAATAAATATTTTATTAATGTAGGAACATTTACAACAAAAAACTCTCCACATTCTCTTTTCTATTTTTTTATCTCACTTCAAATCATGAAATGATAATAATTTTTTTTTACATTTTAAGCATTTTTATCTTTATTTTTTAATTTACTCACAAGGAGTTATTACCCATGACTTGCCCCTCTTTAATTTTTACTTTTAATAATATTCATAACTCTCATAATTTTTATGTCCATAACCTCCAAACTTAAATTTGTAAGTTTATGATGTCTTATGGTATTTCTTTTATTTTGCCTATAAATTCATATTAGTTTCATGAAGATTCACATTCATAATTATCCTTTTTCTTTTCATCATATTGGTTTGGTTTGTAACAAAAAAGAAGTACATGAAGGTAAGAAATATTTCATTGCAAATTTTATTTTTTATTTCCACTATTTTTCTCTATATAGATTCGTATTTGGTTTGTGAATGAAACTAGCATGTAACAAAAAAAAATACATGAAGGTAATAAATATATCATTCTCAAGTCCTTATTTTTTCATTTCCTCTATTTTGTCTATATATTCATATTTATTTTCATGAAGATTCACATACAAAGTCATTCTCAAGTCTTTCTTTTTATTTTTATGTACTTAGACATGCTTTCTTAATATTTTTTAATGTTTGTATTATCATTCATCAAGCAAGAATGATTAAAAAAAATCTATATAATTCTTAACAATGTTTTGTCTGTATGCAATTGCTCTTTCTAATAGTTAGTTTTCCAGATATAATATAGCTTGATTATAATATTTGTTAGATTTCAAGAAATAATTATTTAATTAGTATTGTTAGTACTATTGAAAAGATAATATACAAATATATTACATATAGTTTAAATTTCGTTCTTTCTTTTGACATAATTATTTTTAATTGGTATATGATATTTTTTTTTTATTCAGTTGGTTGCATATAATGAAGAGTTTGACATATGGATCAAAACATGATGACGGATCTACTTGCAAAGGAAGATGATAGAAGGAAAAAAAAATGAAGCATAATTAGAGATTATTTTTTTACTTTGAATTGTATTAGCAACTTAGTTACTTTTGCTAGAATTTTCTAAATTTTGATTTGTATAAATAATTTAGCTAAATGTATTATATTGTCAATGCTAATTATTTGATCCTTTATTATTCTACTTTTTCTTTTTTATGAAGCAAAATTAATATAATTATCTCATTTTAACAACAACAAAAAAAATTATGATGATTAGGAGTTTCATTTTTATTATAATTATAAAAAAGTAATTGAAAAATAAAATATTATTTTCATGATGCCATTTTTTGCGTATGTAACAATCTGTTTTCGTCACCGTTCTTTTTGCTTTGAAATATAGTTATAATGTTTATGTAATCACCAATTTTTATATTTTCTCTGTTCATTTTTTGTATTTTCACCCCTTATTTTTATTTATTTATTTTACAAATAAAATCAATGCATAATTAGTAATACATTTAATGTCTAATAAAATTATACATTTGAATTATTTATAACTCATATCTCTCCATCTTACTTGTAACTTTTAATATTAAATATTATTCATAACTTTTGTATGTTTCATTTTTCATAAATCTTATAAATATTTAATTAATGTTTAAAAAATTATAATAAGCAAATATAATAATAAAGACATAATAAAAAAATCAATTTTGTTTTGACGAAATCAGAGTTTGAATAGAAAATTAGTACTCCTACAAAAGATAGAGAAAATTAAAACATATAAAAT
>JAJOOR010011983.1:0-16023 GCA_036250505.1 Solanum acaule | reverse complement strand
GTGAACGATCCATTAGCTAGTAGAACTGAATTCGAGTTCACAGTTAAGGAAATAGGATCGTAGTTGTAAATCAGCTTTTTGTTAGGGTTTTTAGTGGAGAGTGTGAGATTGAGCTTAACAGTGAGGTGTGTAGTGTCGTCGGAGGTAGTAGTGAGTTTGAATTGGATGATTTTGAGTGAGGAGACGGAGAATGCCGGAGGTTTTGGGCGGAATAGGAAGTAGAAACCGGCGCCGGCGATTGCGGCGAGGAGGAGGACGGTACAGATGAAGAGGAGTGACCAGAAACAACAGAAGCAGAAGCACCGGCGGCAGCTGCAACGGCGGCGGTTGTGTCGGTGGTAGGCAGTTGGAGTTGGTCGGTAAGGGATGCGATTCGGGTTATACATTTGGTTCTTCGCCGCCGGAGGAGGAAATTGCGGCGGTTTTGCGGCGGCTTTGGGATTGACGGCAGCGGCAGTGGCACTATTGGTGGCATTGCCATTTGGCTTAGCTGAAGGGTGAACTCTGTCAGCCATTTTTGGAGAGAAAAAATGAGCTTAGATTTGGCAGAAGAAAAATAGAATTTATATTTCTGTCGTTTCACTAAGGGCGTTTGACTAATGTCGGTGGATTCGGCGAATTCATTACTAGGGGTGTACAAACGAACCGAAAATCGAATCCGCAAATTAAGTTAAATTGGGAAAAAAAAGTCGACTAGTGATTTGGTATTGAAAAAAAAATTTGACTATATTTGGGTTGGTTTGATTTTAACTAAAAAAAAATAACCTGAGATCAAACTAACCCGACATTATATATATAATTTTAAAAATTTTATTTTATACATAAAAATATTTACTTTGATATAATTTTTAAATATTTCTTATATTTTTTCATAGTTTTTATCTTTTAATATATTATTTCAAGTTTGAAACTTAGAATTCTTAATGGTCCAATAAAAATTATAGTTCACAGATGTTGGTAATTATAGTAAAGCTTAAATCAAAATCAAATTAATACTAATGCAAAAAGAAAATCAAATCAACAAAGAATGACAATAATATTGAATATTTATTCTTTAGGTTTACATTGGTTTAGACAATTAAAATACATAATCTAATTTTAATTTCCTTTAATATTTAGTCATGTAACCATTACTTATTAAACTTATTTTAGCATGATTTAGCACTTTTAAATTATGATCATTTTCATTATGACTTGTTAATATGCAATATTTGTTTTACGCTAATTCATTATTATTTTTTTGTTAGATCTTTTAGTGTCATTAATCATATCATATTTTGTGTTATTTTTTTTAAGAAACACCTTAGATAGTTGTATTTTGGTAGGACTAAAAAAATATTTGAAGTACAAGTAAATTATATGTTTGTATGAATACTTTACCAAAAAAACCCGAAACAACCCGAAAATCCAAAAAACTTGAAAAAATCCGAAAAAAACCCAAGGTTGAAAAACCCGAGTTTTATTGGTTTGGTTTGGTTTATAAATTTAAAAATCCGACACAAATAGTTTGGTTTGATATTTGAAAAACCCGAACCAACTCGATCATATACACCCCTACATTATACTGTTCGGATTTTTAAAAAATGCTATCGAGAATACGTGTCATATAGATGTCAAAATATTTTGTAAATTTTGAACAACATAGGAACTAGTCGATCTTAATAGAAGATTTAGTAGATAGTTAAGTGTTGTCTTATTTTTTTACGATTTAGACTTAGTGGTAGTTTAACGTTCGATACATGTTTTGCCTTTGTACCAATAGTATTAGAAGTTTTGTGAGCTGTGATTTATGTTACTTTCCATTGTGTTTTAATAAATGTATTATTTTGTTATATGATGTGTTCTCTAGTACTTGTTATATGTACTTATAAATGTTACTTGATATGTGTTGTATTCTACCTTTTATGATTGACTTATATCGATGAATTTCTAAAATTCGTTCATGCTATTCAAATTTTTAAAAAATACATGTTATATAAGTCTGAAATATTTAGAGAGTTGAGTAACATACGAATTAGTTCATCTCAATAAAAGATTTAGTAGATAATTAATTGTTGTCTTACTTTCCTACAATTAGGGTTCAGGGTAGTTTGACCTTTTGTACCTATTTCTTCTTAGTATCAATATTATTATTAGTTTTGTGAGTTGTGATTTATATTATATTGCATCTGTTTATGTTTTAAATACTACATTACTTTGTTATGTAATGCTTTTTCTAGTACTTGTTATATGTACTTGTGTATGTTACTTGATATGTGTTACGTTCTATCGAAATGAAATGTGAGTAAAATTTATGTACTTTCTATCTTTATCGACCTTATTATGTAAAATTATACTAAATATGTTGTTTGTAGGCAAAAATATTTGTGTATATTGATAAGCTATAGTAAATATCTTATAAAACTAGTTGTTGTGCACGTAAATTGATGCCAACACCATGATTATGAAAAAGAAAAAAGTGTTTGTCTAACACTTTAGGATTTGATGAAATAAATATAATCTTTTCGAGAAGATTTTTTTCGTACATACTTCAGTATTTATGTAACAGATTAATCAAGTCAAATATCAAATATGATAGTTAAAACCAATTATCAATCGAGCCTTTAATTACCAAACAACAAATGATTAAATAAATTATAAATAATAAAATAAAATAACTCTTAAATATAGAAAAATGCCAACTTTTTTTTAACAAATTGATAAGGAAAGAATAAATAAAACAAATAAAGTAGAGTAACTTGGTTAATACAAAAGGAGTATGAAAATTTGTGAAGTATAGGCAAAGCATGCGTCAAAGTCTCTCTTCTTAGTTTTTCCTTCATTTGGTTCCAAGTACTTATAAATTTTAAAATTTAAATTTTATAAAATTATTTAAAAAGATTTTTTATGTTGAATTAAGATGTTTTTAAAGTTATAAACTCATATTTGGTGGTTATTGTATTCGTCATGAATTTTTATGCAAAAATATATATATGTGTGTAAAAATACTAGATTCGGATGAATCTGATACTAGTACTTTATGTTCGCCTTTATTTGAGAGGGCGGAGGGATGAAAGTGAGGATAATTTATGACTTTTATATTAAAATATGATTAAATAATAAGTTAAAATTTAGTAATAGAAAAGTATGTAGTACAATAAATTCTACCAAAAATGTAGTACAATAATAATTATGTGCATATATTTATTAGGTTGATTTGAATATTAATAAAATTTAGTAATAGAAAAGTATGTAGTACAATAATAACCGATCTCCTTGCTCGTGGTATTGATGTCCAGCAAGTCCCCCTTGTTATTAATTTTGTCCACCGAAACTTGGATAGATAGGAAGAAATCACCTATTAATATTCTGCCTTCGCTAAATTTTGAACTTTGAATCGGACTTAGTAGTTCTCTCATTGACCACTGAGCCATACTCGTGACTCTTCCTAGTGTCTGTGTTCTTGTATACATAAGCTTTCTTAAGTTAGAGAAAAGAGAGCATGTTTGAACTTTGAAGTGAAGAAAGAAACATGAACTTGAATATTGTAGAAACAAAATTTCAATTGATTGAAAAATAACATGAAATTTCTAAGACTCCTCAAAAATACCGCAGAGTATGTGTCAAATCTTCCAAAATAGCTACTCCTTATACTTGGAGGATCAAATATGGATGCGATATCATTTTTGAAAGGTTCTAACCTATATCTTTGTTGGTGCAACATTACTCTACCATTTTGATCTGTCCAAATTCAACCTAACTTGCTAATTTGACACCCCTAACATCATAGTTTCACATATATGTCTCTAAGTCCTGACCTAGAACTCTAGTTGGTCTGCGGGATGAGATAAGCAAGAATATTCATGATATTATTTTATCTCACCTTCTATATGGGATAGTAATACCACTATTTCAATACAAATAGTGAGATATAAATCTCCAATTTTCCTAATATCTCAAATTAAATATGAAATAAAATTAATTTATTCCAAAATTATTATCCTTATCTCACGTACCAAATAACGGTCCAAAAAGTTGTGGGTAGGGTTGAATGCTGCAAAGTTGAGTTTTGATCACGCGAATGTGTTAAACTTTGTCACATGATCCTCGAATATACAGCTTTGCTATGTTTGCTGTTTTTTCTTTTTTTTTTCTCGATATTCGATATTTATTTCGTATCTTAATATAATTTAAATTTACGTCGCATATATAAAAGCTCATTTAATTTTAAAAAATGTTCTTTACCAGCAAATTATATCCAATCCATATTGTATAAACTCGAAGTTTCTGATTAAACATTTAAAAATCAAGTTAATTTTTTAAATAGTTACTTGATAACAATTATTATCTCAGAAAGTCACCGAACTTTGTTTTATGACATAAAAATCACTCAATTAATGTTAATTATCTCATAAAGTCGGTTAATTATTATTATTTTTCACCTATAAAATTACGCTTGCTTCATGCACGGAACTGCCTACGATACTCTAATAAATAAAGCCAAACAACCCATGCCCACATGTATTTTCCCTCTCACAAAAAGAAAGCCTATAACTTCTCTTCCTATCTCCCAAAAACCAAAAGAAGGATAAAACAATTTGCCATTTTTTTCTCCATTTTCAATCAATCAAATTTGTGATTTTTTTTCTCTTCAAGAACACTCGCCTCGTCGATTCTTCCCCTCGTTCCTTAAATGGATGGTGATGGCCAATTATTAGTTCCACAAGGGCTAACACAAGAAGAATTTGCAGAATTGGAACCATTGATTCGAAATTACCATACCTTTGAGGATTTACCAAACACTTGTACTTCTCTTGTGACGCAGCGCATAGACGCGCCCGTCGATGTCGTGTGGCCATTCGTCCGTCGTTTTGATAATCCCGAGAAGTATAAGCACTTCATCAAAAGTTGCAGGATCGTGTCAGGTGTGTAATTACTTCATCTAAAAGTTTAAATTGATATTATGATAAACATATATTATTATAATAAATGATAATTAATTACATTATAATTCAATTTACCTTTCACGTATGGACAAGCGAGACTTCTTCTAGTGGTTAAGGTCATGCCGGAGTAAATAGAAACACTATTGATCTTCTCAATGAAAAAAAATAATCTCAACTATGAACCTTATTCATTTTTCTTGTTCAAATTAAACATATAAAATTTGTCCAAAAATGTCGTAGTGATAATATACTTTGAATTATCTTTTATTAATAATGTCAAAAGTTTGTTTTTTATTTGTTTAATTCGATCAAAATAACAGTCTCATTTCTCTTTCTGTTTTATTTTATTTTATACATGTACTACTTTGCTAGACTTAAAAAATAATAATCATGTATTTCACAATATAATTCATTTTTATGCTATGATTTCAGTCGTTTTGATGACCCTATCTTAATCACCACAATTCCTCTCATCCACAAAAGTTGCATTTTTATACAATAATCGAAATATTGTAGCAAGTAATCGATCCTTCTTACAAAAAATTAAATTCAAAATAAGTGACGGAGTCATATGTACTTGCCTTACATTATGTAGCTGGTAAAAATATTATTTTTATGTATATACATATTAACACCACTTCTCTTGATTTCTTCGTGAATTTATTTCTGTTGGTGTATATACATTTTATATTATTAAAATAAAATATTAGACCAATCATTTTTTTATATTTTGATCTTTTTTAGTAAAAATTCTGACTCTGTCACTCGATACAGGTGATGGCGGAGTTGGCAGCATAAGAGAAGTCACAGTTGTGTCAGGAATACCTGCATCAACAAGTACAGAACGTCTAGAGATATTAGATGATGAAAAACATATTTTAAGTTTTCGAGTTGTTGGAGGTGAACATAGATTAACAAATTATAAATCAGTAACATCAGTTAATGAATTTAACAAAAATGGAAAAATTTATACTATAGTTTTGGAATCATATATTGTTGATATTCCAGAAGGGAATACTGGTGAAGATACAAAAATGTTTACTGATACTGTTGTGAAATTGAATCTACAAAAACTTGCTTTAGTGGCAATGTCTGGAATGCATGGGCACGAATAATTAATCACGATGAAAGGATGATTCAGGATTTGAATTTGATCGTTTTGTTATTTTTTTGGATTAATAAGTATGGTGTTTGGGGCGAAATGTGCTTCCTTTCATCAGGACAGGTATCGAATAAGATTTGACAATTTTTATGTATTACGTACGTACAATTGTATGCAGTTATGTAATTGTGAGTTTGGCTTTTTGAAATGTTTGTTCTACTTTTAGTGATTCTTGAAATAAATATATCTATGTTTCGTGTGCGAACTATAAGTATTTGTATCCGACTCAAAATTCTTTGACGGTATTGGCAATATCTCTTACATTTTATGTTTTACGAATATGATTTGTGTATATTTTACTTTCTCAAAATTTTGCTTACGAAATAATACTAAATATGTTATTATCGTTATTTTCTATAAAGAAAAAAGGAGCCTAACTTTATATGTATGAAAAGCTGGCAAAATGCCTTATCAATGTTTGTGTATACTCCAACCTTAAAGGGGGGAAATTATTGTTGAACTACTACTTTATTACTTTTTGAATAAATGTGAGGGGAAAAAAAGGAGAAATAATTTTTTTTTTTTAAATACAAACAAAAAAAAGGATAAACATCAGTATTGTTACCATTGAGAAACTTGTGACTTACACTTTATAACATGTGATATTAAATTTGCTTTATTAGTCACTTATTTTCTTCTAGTTTATACCTTGTTTGAAATTTGACTAGAAGAAAATAAATTTGCTTTATTAGTCACTTATTTTCTTCTAGTTTATACCTTGTTTGAAATTTGCCTAGAAGAAAATAATTTTAAAAAATATTATATATATACTCTTTTTCGAAATTAAAAGAAAGCAATTTGAAAATATATACATATATATATGTATATTATTTTTCAAAATTATCGAATGTTCGTGTTTTTTACTAGGTCCACCTCTACCTTTGATAAGGTTATACAAGAGCTCAAGGAGAAATATGATTGATAACATAGAAAGGGTTTAAAACTAATGTAAGGATCATCTTACAATAGAAGAGACATGCATTGTCATATGCTACTCTAATATAAGTGTAGTAATTTTAGCTTTTAATGTGTTTGAAAGTCTTTGATAAAATGAGTATTTTTATAAAAGGAAAATTGTATATAATAGCAAACTATTAATTCAAATTAAATGTTATAAATATACTTTGATTTAATTGTACCCTATAGCAAACTATTGCTATTTTTGCCACTCTCCCTGGTGGAATCTCGCTCGCCACTCTCGTTTGGTGACAGTCTCGCTCGCCCTCTCTCGCTTTTATACAAACACAAATGTATAAAATGTGTTTGTGTTTGTATAAAGCGAGAGGAAATTGTATATATACATATATTTTCATTCTCCCCTCTCCCAAATCTGGCTCGCCACTCTCCCAAATCTCGCTCGCCACCCTCGCCTCTCTTGCTTATACAAACAGAAACGAAATGTATAAATTGCGCTTCTGTTTGTATAAAGCGAGAGAAAATTGTATATACACATGCAAATACATATATCTTCGTCCTATACACTTATAATTATACAATACAAATATTTCCCTGCCCGATTTTCTTTTACCTTTCTATCTTTCTCGTTTTATATATACACATATTATACAATTGATTTTTTGTATACAACTGCTTTCTTTTGTATATGTATAACGAATAATACAACTGTTTTTTTTTTTGTATATGTATAGCGAATTATACATATATATGTTTGTTATGGAGCGCAATTATGCAAACTTTGTTATAGCATACAAATATGAATTTTGTGTTTGCTATATGTGAAAGTTGCTTTTTATAAAAAGCTTATATGGATTTAATTTCATTCGTCAACCGACAAAACAAAGACTAATTAATGCAACAAATTGTAAGATCATCATTAAAGATCAGGTCCATGCTATTTTGGACTTTTGATTTGTCATTTGTGACTTTGAGTTTAGAAAGGAAAAATTACAATCTAATATCGAGTATACATTTAGGGGTCGTTTGGTAGAGTGTATAATAATAATGTTAAATAAAGTGTATTAGTAATGCATGTATTAGTTATGCTTGCATTAATTATACATAGATTATTTTAATGCATTGTTTGGTTTGATGCATTAAAAATAGTATGTATTGCATTAAAAAAAATATTTACAAAGATACCCTCCACTTTTATGGTGGAAAAGATGTAAAAAAAGGTTTTGAGGGACAATTGAGTCTTTTATCATTTCAATGCATGCATTAAAACTATTGCATTGCTAATACCTAGAAATCCATGGTATTAGCAATGCACACCTTAATACACAATAGAATGTATAACTAATGCAAGAGTACCAAACAAGGTACTAGTAATACACAAAGCTAATACATGAATTATTTTTCCTAATATACTCTATCAAACGACCCCTTACATAAGTTTTCCTTCAAACAATGAGTAATTGACTTGTTGAGATTTGGGTTGTGAAGAGGTTGCAAAATAAGTTTCCTTTAAGAGAATGAGTATTTTTCTTGTGATTGTCTCTTCAGAAAAAATTAGTGACTAAAGATAAATTGTTGAAAATTAAAATTTCTTGTGATTGATATTACTTGTTATCTATGTGATGATAATTTATTAAAAACTGCTCATCATTTATTCATAAAATGTATTTGGTCTACTTTATTGTTAAATGACTTTAAAACATTGTTTTGGGTGAAGTTGCAACGAAATGACATTGAAAGGACTTTGCATCAACTTAACAGAAAGCATTGAAGATGATGAGAAAACATATTGTGATTGCTAATTTAGGAGATTTGATTTTTCATATTTGAACGTCCAGAAATTGAAAACTGTATAGAGATCACACTGTCAATAAACACATCACGACAAATTTAATTACTATATTTGAAAAGAACAAAAACAGGAAGTAATTTTTGTCATTAGAATTTTTTAAAAATTATGGACACAAACTCTTACAGCTCAGTATCATCTTGAATGGCGGTTTGTATGATTGTATGGATCTTGTCAAAACCCATATGATTGCTATCACTAGTCTAAAAGGTAATTTATCAACTAAAGAGAGATTGTTGAAAATGAAAATCTTATATATTGCTAATGTAACGATAATTCATTGAAAACTATTCATCATCTAGTTATAGATAATGAATATGATCTACTGCATTACGAAATCACTTTAAAGCATAACTTGAGAAGAATTCACAACAAACGGTATTGGATAAGACTTTGCATCAACTTAACAGGAAGCACTGAAAAATGATAAGAAAACACATCACGACTTCTTATTTGAGAGCTTTGATTTATCATATCTGAACTGGTAAAAACTAAAATTTGTATATGAGTTATATTATAGATAAACAAACAATATTTCAACAAATTCAGTTAGAAATTACGAACACAATTAGTATGTTCAGTAATTCAAAAAAGATAAAAAAACACATAAACTTGATTTCAAGATTGTATAACTATAGTCGATCAACACTATAAATTTATATGAACCTAAAATTTGCTCCGGACATAAATAGCTTACCAATGCTTTAGGACACGATCTTAGATAGATCGGGGAGAGACTTGAGGCCCAATTTCTATCAATTAAAAAATATCTAATCTAGTCATGGGTCAAATCCATATAAAACTCATTGTTGACCCGAACTTGTTCATTCTCTTTACTACTACTTCTCTCACTAGGGTTTCGAAAACCCTACCGCCGCTGCTCTCCTTTTTCACCAAATCTGAGCAAATCGAAAGCAACAATGGCGGAAGAAGCACAGTACGGAACACCAGAAGCCGGTAACAACAAGAGGAAGTACGATGATCAAACGACACCGTCTCCTGGTCCACGTAGACCTACTGGATTTTCTGCTCCGATCGCTTCCTTATCTCCTTCTGATGGTGCTGCTCCTCCTTCTTCTTACAACAATGTTCCGCCGCCTATGGATGATTTCCAGTTGGCTAAGCAGAAGGCTCAGGAGATTGCTGCTAGGTTGTTGAATAGTGCTGAAGCTAAGAAACCTAGAGTTGATAATAACGGCGGTGGTGCTGGTGCTGGTGGATATGATTCCTATGAACGTAAGGGTTATGAGCTTTTTCTAGCCTTTTGCTGTTATGGATTTTGTGTTTTGTGTAGTTGTCTGTTTTCTTTGGATGCTTTGGACACGAAATTGAGATTTATTTAAAGAATTGTAATTTTTTCTGTAATTCTTTACTGTTAGAGATACTGCACTATTAAAACGAAGTTCATTTTTTACTGATATCGTTAAACCCCATATCAAAATAGTGTTTATATTGGCTACGATTGATTTAATTAGTTTGTACGGTAGTCAAGTTTACACGATTTATGATTTTTCTGTCCTTTTCTGTTATTGATTTTGTGTGCTCTCTTATGATGTTTTTTGAGATGAAGGTGAGATGTTTTTTAAATTAAAAAGATGTATTTTCTCACTGAAATTCTTTTCCTTTTGGATACCACTTTATGGACACCAAAAAGAAGAATTTGAGTTCGTTTTTTACAGGTATCTTTATATCTTATACAGCCCGTTGTAGTATTTTTTCTATATCCAAATAGGGTTCATATTTGCTACAATAATGGTGCTGGTGGAATTGATTCCTTGAGAGTTTACTTCCTTTTGTTGTTGTTGATTTGTGTTTATGCCTTTTTGCTGTGGGAGAACAATTTTCAGGAAATGAAGTTTTTTTTTTGTAATTACTGAAGTGTTATTTTATTGCTCATTGTTATTGTAATTTTCACCTACTTCTATACTCGACCAAAATAATCTGTTTACAAAATATTTTTGATGAAATACAATTATCCATACCAAATTTGTGTTTGTAATTGGCTACCACTGATGTGATTAGTTGGCAAGGTAGTAGGGTTTTAGCTTTCACTATGATAACAATTCTGGTTTATTATAAGATCTTGTTGAGATGTTAAATATTTGTGGCTTTTCTTGACTGCAGACAAGCCCATTGTTACTCCTTCAGTTACAAGTTCATATGGTTATCCGGGGCAAAGCAAGAAGATTGAAATACCAAATGGCAGAGTTGGTGTGATTATAGGAAAAGGTGGGGAGACCATCAAGTATCTTCAACTCCAGTCTGGAGCCAAAATTCAGGTTACTAGAGACATGGATGCTGATCCTAATTCTACAAATAGAGCAGTTGAACTCATGGGTACTCCAGACCAAATAGCTAAGGCTGAACAGTTGATTACTGAGGTTCTTTCTGAGGTACTAATCTTTGCCTTACAATACCTGAAAGAGTGTCAAACTCCAGTAATTCTTTTGTTGACTTATATCCATCTTCTCATGCTTTTGACCATTAATTGATCTGTTTTCAGTTTGTTAATAATGCATTATGTATCTGAAACAGGCTGATTCAGGTGGTTCTGGTGTAGTTTCCCGAAGATTACCTGGACAGCAATCTGGAGGAGAACAGTTTTCCTTGAAAGTCCCCAACAACAAGGTGAGATTTAGTGTTGTAGTTTAGTTGTCTCGTGGTTAGCTTTCTACTGTTTGTCTCATGTGTATTGGTACGTGTTTTGTTAGGTTGGCCTTGTTATTGGAAAAGGAGGTGAAACTATAAAAAGTATGCAGGCAAGAACTGGAGCACGTATTCAGGTAACTGCAAAATGCTTTTCCCAAATAATTTGCAGTTTTTGGTTGGCAATGGCACTTATCTTTTATGAAGAATTACAGTCCTTTGCAGTGTGTGAAGCAATTGTTTAGGAGATTTTTTTCCAGCTTTCTTTCTTATCTTTTCCTACTTTGTCACAGGTGATCCCTTTGCACTTGCCTCCAGGTGATACATCACAGGAAAGAACAGTTCAAATTGATGGGTCAAGTGAACAGATTGAGGCCGCTAAGCAGCTGGTGTATGAAGTAATTAGTGAGGTATGCGTAATTGGATATCACTTTCTATTCTTTCCTTTTTATTGCAAGAATATAATAGGCAGCAAAGGTAGATGAACTCTTGCCTCATGATGATGCATTTAATCTCCTTCAAATTTTGAACAGTCTATATTTGTATGTTATTTGCTGTTTGTAGTTTGTAACTGTGTGTGTGTATGTTGCAAGTTGCATGTTGTGGAAGACTGCACTTTTATACTTTAGTCCTGTAAGAGTTGCTTTTGTAGTTTTCTTGATCCTGAATGTTCAAATTTCATCTCTTAGCATCTTGAAGATGCAGTGGTATTAATTTTTTCAGCAGTGGTGGAATTTCCTGACACATTTAAGTTACAGTTTACTTCTGTTGCTAGAGCATCATGAATGAGCAATTACTAATCCAATATACGACTTAATCAGGATGTTCATCATCTATATCTGAAAGTTTCATGTATGTATGTTGCTGTCAATTACCTATATCCGTCCTTGCATCGCTAGAATTCATAGTGTTTGCAGATATCATTTTGCCAGTCCTCTTCTTGGTCGACAGCGTCGGTTAATGGGAATTGTAGTTCATTTCAATGATCCCTGGATGAAGGATTGGCTCTTGCTGTGCTTCAGTTTTTGGAAGGAAGTATTCTTATTAATATTGGAGATATGCTTTCTAGTTGCAAATAGGTCTTTGAGAGTATTTTGCTCCGCTCTTAACTATAGCTCCATTACTTTAAATAGAAGGATTAATAGTTTGTTATCCACATAATATATCTGTAGTGTGACATGACACCTACATATGTCAACATTTTTTCCCATCGGTTCTTTTTAATTAGTTGGATGTTGCTGGAGCAAGAGATCAGTTTCTAACCCAAGGCATTATCAGGTTTAAGATGGCTTATCAAAATGTTTAGTTGCCTCAATGTCTATTGATCTATATTTCATTGGACTTTAGATGTTCTGATTTTTGTGAGGCGCAGGTTTTGGAGAGGTTCTCCTTGAAGGTAACTAAGTCTGTCTAAAAATTTCCCTAATATTGAGGAATATTCTAATCTGAGATGTGCAATAACTCTTGGTTTGGGTACTTGGTTAATATCAAGAGACAACATATAACTATGCTGGTTAATTTTGTATCTGATCACTGATATTATTATTGGAAAATTTGTAGGCTTAGTGTGTATTGGACAATGGTGACACCAACATGGAACCCTAAGTGTTGGTGTTCCCTCAGCATTGTTCTGGTATGGTCTCCAACCTAATTATTGATAACTAATGTCATATTCTGGGAGTAAATGAGGGACTGATTTTGCTAGGATGCAATGGAGGAAACTAAGATTTGTTGAAATTATCATTGTGTCTTTTGAGTGTCAATCTTGAGATATTATATGAATGTACTACATAAGTGTTGTAACAAATAGTGTTTGGTGTAATTATCTACTGTTGATGTCATTATTCAGCCAGAGGACAACTTTTTTGTACCTCAGGATTTTCTAGTGCTTTATTTGGTTTCTCTCAAGAAAAATCCACCTCATTCATTACTATTGATTATCTGCTAGTATCTGATTTTTTCATTTTCTCCATAGACCTTTTAGTAATGGCTATGAAGATCAAACTTCCTTTGAGTTTTGGAGTGCTTTAAGGACCATTAGTATGTCAGTTGTGTGTTCTCCTCTTGATTGTTAGCAGAATTGCTAGGTTCACATTTCTCATTATCGAAAAATGGAATTGTTGCCCTTCAAGTGTGATGTGGCATGTAGGAATCTGTTTTCTGGCAGTGTTATTAATGACATACATTATCACTCTGTGGTTTCCCTTGTTTTTGGTGCCCCTGTGGTCCACTTCTTTTATGGGTGAACCCAATTTGAGTAGTGATTGCTCTCTTGGAACCTCAAGGTGCACTGCTCTTGCTGCTTTGCGAACACATCATATTTATTCTAAATATTGAAGTTTGTTGTTTGTCTAATTTGCATGTCATTGAAACAGTTATATAACTTCTCTGGGTATATAAATTTGAATACACCATATCATTATTATATAAAAACTTGAATACTCTGCTTATGACATAATGAACAGATTACTACATCATTTTTTATTATTGGTCAAGTCCCTGGGCTTTTAGTGGTTCCTTGGTAATCTTATAGTTGTATCTTGCCATCTTAAGAGTTATCTTGCCTACATATAGAATGTGTATGTTTTTGTTTTTTGCTTTTTGCTTTGGTATCCTTCACTTCAAATAGGGTGAGGATGAGCATCTGCCAGGAGTTTGTACCTCCCAACCAGTAAGTCTTACATCTGTCTTGATGCATACCTAATATCAATTGTTATATGTTTGTGGTATAAGTTACTGTTTTATCTGCTATGATTATGCTACCTGGGTGTGACTTGGTCTGCCCTTGCAATGTGAGTTATTTAAATATGCTTGAATCAATCATATTCTTGGTTAGTTTAGACGACAATTCTTGTGCAGAATCGTGCTAGGAATCAAGTGATGTCCGGAGGATATCAACAACAAGGTTATCAGGCCCGGCCTCCTACAAGCTGGGCCCCTCCTGGTGCACCTATGCAACAATCTGGTTATGGCTATGGTCAACCTGGTGCATACCCATCTCAACCATCTTACCCTGGCTACCCTCCTCAACCTGCCTCTGCTGGATATGCCTCTGGCTGGGATCAGAGTGCTGCTCAAAATCAACAATCTCAGGCAGGTGGGTATGATTACTACAACCAACAGGCTCCACAACAACAGCAGCAAACTGCTGGAGGTTCAGCTGCTTCAACTGATACTAGTGCCTATGGTTACAACCAGCAATCTGCCTCTGGTTACAGCCAAGGACAAGCGTATGCCCAGGATGGCTATGGTGGATATCATGCACCTGCCCCTCAATCTGGTGGTTATCAGGGTTCTGGTTATGAGCAGCAACAAGGTTATAGCTCTACTGCTGGCTATGGGAATGCCTCAAACCCAACATCAGATGGCCAGAACTCGTCATATGGTACCCAAAGTGATGGCAGTCAAGCACCTCCACCAGCATCAGCCACGGGTCAACAAGGATATCATTCTGGCCAGCAGCCCAGCCCTAATCCTAGTTACCCATCTCAAGGCTCTGCTCAGGCTGGATATGCGGTGCCCCCAACTTCTCAAGGTGGGTATGGTACACAGCCAGCTGGAGGCTATGCTGCTAGTTATGGGGCCCCTCAGGCTCAAAAGCCTCCTAGTCAGGCAAGTTATGGTCAACCACAGCAGTCTCCTAGTGCACAAGCTGGTTACGCCCAGCCTCCCACAGCGCAACCCGGGTATCCTCAACCAGCTGCTCAATCTGGTTATGCCCAGGCTGATCCCAATGCTCAGCGACCTCCCTCTTCTGCCTATGGTGCTCCACCAGCTCAGGCAGGTTATGGTGCCCAGTCTTATGGTGCTCCGCCTAGTTATGGCCAGCAGCCACCACCTTACAACAGTGCCTATGGTGGTTACTCCCAGCCTCCAGCATATGCTTCTGAAGCAGCTCCAACCTCGCAGTCTGTTCCACCTAGTGGTGGGGTTGCAAAAGCATCACCTCAGAGTTAATATCAGTCTTTTTCATGTTTAAGCGGATCTTTTTAAGACAATTTCTTACTTTTGTTATCTTTAGGTTTTGTAGTGTATCAAGCACTGTTTTAAACTGTAGTTTGTTTTTGTCCCCATATCTGGGCTGCGTATTGTTTTCCTTGTTATATCTTTCAATCTGTTGGATGTGTTCTCAATTAAATTTCCTAGGGGCTAGGCATGTTATTCTATGCTTCTTTTCAAGTATTTCAAATGGTTTACGGAGTACCAGCGGAGACCTCAAAATCCTGGAGGTTTCTGTTTCTGTAAGTTTGTTTTTGAAGGATACTATGCCGAATTCAGACTTCTTCAGTTTGCAATATACTTCTGATGTCTTATGTCTTCAGTATTTCAGATATAGATGTATGAATTTAATTTGAGAAAAGTTTTATGACCAAGACCTTTTATTTCACCATTATCCGCGTCATTTATATATAACTTAGAGGCCATTAAACAAAATTAGCTGTTTCTAAAACATGCCTATTTTTAGGAATCGTGCAAATTTCATAATTTTTCGTGTGTATTAGTCCATTGATCTGGTGCTGCGGAGC